>JAOXYM010000005.1:8456203-8546822 GCA_028567055.1 Leptatherina wallacei
TTGGCGATATCCGCCCTGCGTATCGGCCAATGCCGATACCAGAATAAACGCATATATCGGCCGTCCAATATATCGGTTTATCCGTACTTAACACAGTTAAATAAAGAATGTGGTCAAGCTTTAGGTAAAGATTAAATTTTTGTTATTGCCACAGTCCACCCTCGTGGCAAAAACATCCACCTTTAAGAACATATGAGCCATTTTGACACACCAACTGAATGACAGGTGTTCCGTACAGCACTGAGGTGATGTTTCATGTTGGTTTCTGGTTTAAGTGGGCATTAGCTAATGGAAGCTGTGCTGTTTTCCCTCTCACTCTTGCGTCTCTCTGAAAGACTGCAAAGCCTGTTTCTATTGCAGCCCACTACTCAAAATCCATTTTCACCATGGGGGGACAATGAAAGTGCCTTTTTCTGACATGCCATCGTTCAAACATCAAGCATCCTTAAGATGAAAATGTCCAATGACGTGGTAAAGAGGAGAAAGGAAGGAAAGGGTAAAGAGAGGTGGTCTAATGTAGAGGCATATCAGGACTTGACATAAAGTGGTCTGATGGTAAGCAAAAAAAAAAGTTGGGTACTTTTTGAGCAGTAAGAGAGCTAACATAGAAGCTCTCATGAAGGCTTTTGGGGGAGAAAAATGATGGCTCGGTAGGTGAGCAAAGTAGTGGAAGGATGGCTAAGATCACTCTGAACCAAAAGGAAATAATACCCCTTTGCTTGGATGAAACAGTCTGTAATGGTCCTAAAATCATTGAAGAGCTTTCATAAATATGCATAATCTTTTTGTAAAAATGAGCCTGCGGGGATAATTCATCCTCCGGAGCAGCCGGAAAAACACAGCTTTGATATGACCTTATTGACAGTCTTTAAACACCTGGACTAAAGCAGTCAATGCCAGAGGAATTCAAAAGGCACTTAGGTGGTCTGCTCTCGGTCAGGCTGGGGGTAAAGATGCATACACCAATTTTTGATAACACTGTAAATCTAATAATTTCTCAAGATGAGAAAAAGTCAAATGAATAGGCTTAGGTGGGACTGAGGTCACTGATCGGCCACTGCAGCAGAAAAGGTTAACATCCAAAACTGGTGTCTCCACTTTCCCTGGCTTTTATATAGAATAAAAAACACAACCATGATACATTTTGCATTTCCCTCACCTTCTGCAGAACAGCATCCTGTGACTTTAAGCAGCACTGTGCAATCCAAACCGGTCTTTGCTATGTTGAGTAAGCATGACAAGTTGTGATGACCTGGATAACCCAGGTGCAGATGAAGATAACATATGCCATGGAAGAGTCAAGCTTGCATTCCTCCCTCTTCATTTTCCACTATGAGGCGTCTCAAGGGAAGAGGCTGTCAGTTTTTACCCTCTCTGCCTCCTCCAAGCACCTGTCCGCTGTCTCCCTACAAATTGCTGTCTTGTTTAGTGCCAATCTCATTGAGAAGGTGATGGGGACTTTTTTATATTGTGTCAGCAAATCAAGGGGCAATGAGTGATATAAAGCTGATAGTGGCATTTTTTCCCCCATTCAAGCAAGCAATCACTGAATCCTTACTCCACAATGCACCTTCAGTCTTGGATTAACGGAAACACAAATGCTTTCAGCTTTATTTGGAATCCTTACCAGGTGTTTGGAAGTTGAGACGTCGGAGCTCGACGGGATCAGTTGGATGATGAAGCGGCATTTCCTTGCTGTTTGGTAGACTACCTTTTCTGGCTTCAGATTCTGTTCTTTTTCTGTAGAACAAACAGAGGTTTTGAATGAGTTCAGATGAGAAAATGTATCATTTGGTGTTTGAAACTCATAATTGTTGTTGTGTGGCCTGAAAGCCTGTCTTGTCTCATGAATAATAAAGGAAGATATGTAATTAAGTAGGCAATGGTACTACAGGGTATAGACTAAACATCACTTTCTAGTATAATGGCATGCAGAACAAAAGCTGTTAGCCATTATATGCTACCTAAGTGAAGCTTAATGTTCACTTCTCAGTGATTCTGTCAGATAAATTGTGGATGTAAAGATGTTTTGAAAATTGAAAGCTTTACTTAGGGCAGGATTTAGAATGTAAAATATTGTAAACTGGTCTTATAACTTCGTATGTTTACTATAAGCCTACTTTATATAATGTATTGGATAGGCCTTCTGTATGGTTACAGTTTCCCTCAGGGGATACATGAAATATTTTTTTTGTTTTAATTCCTTATCAGAATTTGCTTAACTTCATTTTAATCATAGATAACCTTTTCAGTATTATGTACTTAGGTTTGATCTCTTTTACAAAGCATGTTGTTTAAGTTCTACAAATGGACATGTATTTTTCTTATTCACTCTTATTGTCACTCTTACCTGTCTGGTTTGCTGCTCCATTGGTCAGCAAGAAAAGAAATATTAACACAACATTAGATTCTGAGATTTTTTGCTTTATATTATTGAGAAATCCAGAAACGGAATGGCTTGCGGTATAAGAAACAAACAATGCTGTGATATCTTGGTTTTGCTTCGCGTGCAAGATTAGTTATGCTTCACTTCAGGGATTATGCTCAATTATGCAGCCTTAAGGTTCTTTGTTTCCAATGCTGCCGATTCCCAGGTGCTACCAGGATTTGTACATTGTAACTCCGCTACTTTAAGTAGTTTCAGCTGATTGCTTATTGTTCATGCATAAAAGTCATCTCTTGACTCCTAATTGCTGTATCTGTCTTCCCCTGCCTTCGACTGTCGCATTTATTAAACTCACAAATTATGCATAATCGAGATTCTTGTATGAGTTATTGCCAATGCAAGCAATGTGAGATCATAATGTTTAATGAATGTGTATGAATTAAGTATATGAGGTAGTAAAATGCATGTTCCTTTAGAAAAAAAAAAGTTGGTTTGGTAGCAAACCTGACCCTACTTTGTTAGTGTCCATGTAGGTGAACAGTCTACTCTGATTAATGTTAATTCTTGACAAATCAGAACGTGGGTATCCATTGGTTCTCAGAAACCATTAAGTCTACCACATATGCAGTCTTGGATCATTTTAAATTAATCTTTATACTATACAAAGTTTAATGAAGGACAAAAAGGTTCAAGCAAGAGCCAGAATAAAGCTGTACATATATAATGCAATTGATATATACAATCCTCAGTATTAGCACTGTAACTGATTTTAGCTTCTGCTGAGTCTTCAGTTACTAATCTCACCTTCTAAAACTACACCTTGAGGACTACTGTGAATTTCTGCTTATGCCTGGACATTTGATCGAATGAACTCTGCAGAAAATTTGCCTAATGTAAAGGGGGAAAGGAGACAAGGTAGCAAAGGCTGTAATACATAAGTAAAGGTATGTAGATGCATGCTTCTAAACTTTGCATGTCCTGACAAAACAGGAGGTTAGTAAAAGGTCAAAGTGGGGATCTGGAGACGAGTTCCCACGTGGAATGGGTAATGGTAAAAGGGGAGGGGTTGGGATGGCTGGGAAGCAAGCCCAGACCCCGAGGTCTTTCTGATGCTGCACACACATGCAGTGACAAGCAGCAGATAGTCAAAGCTCTTCCCTCCTACGCTTGACTGATGAGCAGTGACAGTACGGGCTCTGACTACCACTAGGGGGTTTGAGATTAAAAAAAAGGCAGTTTTGATTCACTGCAGCAAGTGTTTGCTACAGTGGTAAGCCAGTTTGCGAATGTGTGGAGGGATGTGTCTGATTAACTTTCAGTCAGCGGACTGTAAAGGATTGTGGGCGCTTGCGCTTGATGGCTTGACAGCTTGGGTAGCTGCATGTTTGGAGTTACTTATGCAAGATTTAAAGTATGTGTATTACTGAGAATGAGGGTCATAGTTAATATGATGATCAGTGTGCTTCAGATTTTAAGTCAAAATCTTAATTTTAGTATCAGGATTGGAACATGCTAATTTGTGCACTGGCTAATTGAATGATCTAAATGTCATAAAAATACTGACATCCTATACGTTACTTCATTTTTAAACGCATATATGCAGAAAAAGTAAAAATGAGGATGCAATAAAACTCTTGCATTGTCCATTTTTGCTTTGGAGAGTGTTAACACATTTGATTCTTCCTACACATTTCTTTTGCAATGATATTTAATTTTCTCACCTCTTATAAAGGAGGATGGCAATGACGATGCATATAATGAAGACAACCGCTAGCACAGGACCCACTACCCAGATGAGGCCTTCCTCCTCATCGATGATTGGCTGAGGGTCTATGTCGGCTGAAACCACTGGGTCAGAGTATGGGCTCGTGGCATACATGATCTGAGTAAGAAAAAAGCAAATCAGTGGTCAAAATTAACCATAAAACAGGGAATGATACTTTTTTTCCCCAACCATCATATCATACTTATATTGGAATTCACAGTGCTTATCTATCCATGACTTCCTTTTTCATATGTAGGAAATTGTCCCTTTGAAATAGATCTAGCAAACACTTCCACCCAATCTGTTACGCAAACATCTATTTGGGGAGCTACAGGCATTCAAAGCAGCAGTCCAATTTAACCTTGAAGAGTAGATGTTGGGGGAGGGGGGGCTGAATGACCAACAATCCAAATGAAGCCATTTCAAACTTTTCCTGTGTGTAATTATTTTGTAAAGGTGCAGTTTGACCATTCAAAATGATCTTCTACATCTTTCCTATGCACAAAGCTTGATTGAGGCATTTTATATTCTAAGCGAATATATTAAAAAATGGTCTTGTGGGAAGAAAATGTTTGCCACGGTGGGCAAATTAGAGATTTGCTTCCTTCCATCATTATCATTTTTTACTCTACCTGAACTCAGGGTTAGTGAAGAGAGTATGAAGCAGCACTATAGACCCTGGAGCTCATCAAATCCATCATCTTGCCTGCAGCTACCTAATCATGCAGCTTTCTGGTCTTTTGTCCACACAGACAACGTGCGCCCACACATACACACTAGCTGCAGAAACGAAGATAAGGTGGACCACACATAGGATGCAATTAAAGAGGAGCTCTGTTATCGAGGTGTTCTAGCGATCAGCAGAGGTCTTAAGGGGTTTGTCTCCCTAAAGCAGCAAGGGTGAGCTTCTTGGGCCTGCTACTGCTTTAAGTTTTTTTAACCAAAGCCTAACAAGTGCTCAGAGTAACACATCTCACCAGAGGTGAACTTCAAAAGCTTAAAATCTCTTGCAAGGAAAATTGCAAACAAGCAAGATTAGCCTAAATATAATTGATATAACTGAGATTATGCAGTAAAAGAAAGGGGGAAAAAAAACAAAAAACACACATACATTTTCAGACATTTCCAGAACAGCAAGCACGAAGAAGATGTATTCCTGGCCGCTCTGGAGTTTCTTGTTTTCAAAGTCCCCATAGACCTTGCCATCTCCCAGGGTGAACTCTTTGAGCAGGTCTTTGAAATAAGCTGCAATATAGGTTTTGGGTTCTGCGTGTCGCTGGAACCGAAGGCCTCTGCTAGTTCGGTTTATCTCCTTCAGCAGCTACAGGGAGGAGTAAAAGCAGACAGTTGATAACACACAGGGACATGTTCCAGTGCACAGATGAAAACATATCCACAATTATTGAATCAGTCAGTTTTTTCTTCTTTTTTTATTACTGAGCTGAAAATGCTGATTGCAAAGGGCAGAACATTACAGAAAAGATCAATGACTTATTTAATCTGTTTTTAGACTACAAAAGATTCTGCGATTAAAAGATTGTGCGGATTTCCAGCATATAAAACAGCTGAGGATTATCCAACAGCTTCAAACACAAAGAAAGAGACTGAATTAATTCAAAACTTACATAGCTCAATCATTTTTTTCCCTTGTTCATACCATCAAAAGGCTTTCTGCTTAAATGTGTCGACAAATAGAATCTGGGGGAGAATTCTGCAGTATTTGATAAGTATGCAGTTATGCATTTTCTATCCTTTTTCCTGAATATGAATAGATGTTCAAAGTGAGAAGTTATGTATCTTACTAACAAATTGCCTCAAAGTTTGATTTGTGATTTATTATTATTATATCAAAGCCCCCCCACCCCCTTATTCCTTTTTTTTTTACTTATTTAGAATTTCCTTGGGTAAGTAATTTCTCCACCTTCCATTTCCCAGCTGTCAATAATAATGATTCTCAGAGGCTGAAAGAAACACTGTGCCCTTCATACGAGTCTGTATCATCAGACTTCAAATTTCTACTACAAAGCATGGATGATAATTATGCTAATCAAGCTTGGGTAGTTGTTTCTGTGTCTGAATGCATATCTCTGAGTCATGTGCACGGATTGTGTGTATGCGCTGTATGCGGCTGTCATTCACATTAGGAGTGTGTGTGTTCTTGTGTGTGCTTTGTTTTGGCTGCGGGGCTGTTGGTGCTGCCCGATAATGTCTTCAATCATCTCTCCTGTCAACACGGCTAAATCTAGCTGCCCTTGGGAAAAGTTGTGAAAAGGTGAGTGCCAATATTGACAAACAAATAAATTCTGACAGAGGGGTGACTTTTGGGCAATCGGTCAAGGCTACCGACATGGGCCTGTGGGTAAAGTCAATGCTGGATGAGACACTGTGTGTTTTCTTTTACCCCCCACGACATGATATATTGTGATGTTTCTATCGTGGAAATAAATATTAGGAGGGTCACTATTAAAAAAAACAAAAAGGATTTTATTTACAGTAAGAATATTTGCCAGAATTGAAATGAGTTTCTATTTTCTATACTTTCCAAGGGAGAGAAACTACAATAAAAAAAAACGTACTGGTTTTGCAGAACCATCAGCTTTTAGTCTGTGAAACTCCATCTAAAGGAATATGTGAAATGTAATCACAGCTTAAAGCACATTGTGATAAAAGCATTCATTTGCCTTCACGTTTAGTTATGCATGCAACGCACCAAAGCGCCAGAATTATCTCACTTGGCTAAATATAAAAGTTGTCAAGTGTTCTGTGCATATGCAGTAGCCTAGCTTTACCTCGAATGAGAAGAGACATGAAGGCCTGATGCAGCTCTTCAGGTAATTACCGCAGACACAAAGAGGAGGAGGTGGGGATGGGATTGGAGTTTGCAGTGCACTTGATGGCTACTTCATGTTCTCATTTCCATATGAACAGTCTCTCTGTAGCTATTTACATCAATCAGTAAGCCTCATCTTGTGTCTCTCCTGCCCACTTAAGTGCCGTAACTTATTTTTTCCTGTTTTGTGAAAATAAATATGTGGTGTCTGCTCATCATTATCAAGGCTGAGTTAAGAAGCTGAGTACAGTGACTGAATAACAGAAGAACTTGCATTTTATAAGTAATATTTTCCCTTTGTTTTCTTGGTTACCTGACCGACTCTAACCAGATTATGCTTTGAACCTACCTCTTCCAGATTCATCTCATCTGGACTATCCCAGGGCTTGAAAAACTTTCCAGTGCGTTGCTTCTTCAGAGGTACGACCACAATATAATACCCCCTGAAAATGTTAAAATGTTAAGATGAAACAGTCAGTGGCACTTGTGTAGTAAATAACTAAAAGTGATATGAGGCAGGAACAAAAGCAGCAGTCTTTCATCTCGCATATGTCTGGCTTTGCTAGAGAGGGTAGCCAGATGGCCAAATCTAACATTGAAAGATGCATAATTATGCACTGAGCAAGGTATTTGATTCATAATCACTCAATTAAGGTAATTCCTTTAGTTTTAAGCATGTTCAGAGAAATTGGTCAGTGCGGTTTCCCCTCACTCAGGCCTCCTGAGGAATAATAAAACAACCTCTGAGTGCAGAAAAATACAGAATTAAAAGATTTCCACCCCTTTTTCAGGGTGGCGAGAGAGATAATGGCCTCCTGCCAGAGTTGGGCTTCATGGTTGGGCATTACACTAGCTAGCATTAGCCAGTATGGCACTGTGGCAGGCTAATGGGAAACTAATTAGCTTAAGCCCTGGCATGGGACACAGTAGGCCAGGTGCATCCAGCAACATCAAAAAACCAAGATGATTTTGAAGCTTTAGTCTGCAATCGGATGTGCTCCTTGGCCCTCTGACAACCCTGGGCTTTGTTGAAAGGCTGTAAGAGACTTTATAAGGCTTAGAGGAGTGTGCTTAAATGAGTTGGGCTGCTCCAGTGTGTAATGACTGAGGTGAAGTGGATATTACACTGGAATGCAGGGATGAATATAAATGACTGTTTTCCCCCCATACAAGGTCAGTTATCATGTTAAGTTGTTTATTTCCAGTCACAGTATTTGTAAAAAAAAATGTCTTTACAAGCCAGATTTCTAGCCAAAAACAGGAAATTTTAGCAAGTTAAATTATCGGCGCCTCTTCTGTTCCCAGATGAGGACAATCAGAGAGGCCCTCCAAGCAGGTGCATGGACTTTTAAAATATTTTTTCTTCCTTGTTAACTTTATCTGCTGTTAGTAAATTTTACTCTGTGCAATAACACAGGTTAACGGGTTAAACAATGACATAAATCACCAATATTTAGCTCAATAGTTCAGCTTTAATTTAAATCTAAATTAAATCCCTTTTACAATGATTATTTGTGCATACCTTACTTTATCCGATGTCTGCACTGATGGTAGCTCTACAGTCACCATACCATCTGAGTTGGTCTTGCCAATCAGGTAGGGTTTGGTACGGAGAACATCTGGAGCGGTCTTGGTGGAGACGCGATGCTGGAGACCTCCGGCACTGTTCCCACGGTTAGTCAAGAGGAAAGAGTACTGCGTCTCAGGTTGAAGGCCCGTGATTAGCTTCTGCGTTAACTTTCCGTCCACTTCCACACTCAGCCCATTGTCATAGAGGATCTGTGAGAAAATCAGTTGACACTTCAGACACTGTAGTGATGCGTTCCTATGTTTTCAAGTTACCAGATTTGTATTAAGCCTGGTTATACTTACAGTGAAAGGTTGCGCAGGGTTGTAAGTCTCTGGAATTTCCCATGTCAGTAGCACCGATGTCTTCGTAGCAGCTTTCACGTGAAAATTTTTTGCAAACACTGCTAAAAGAAAGGGGGAGCAGTTGATTTAGAAACAAAACATCTCTTTTTTCTTTTCTTTCAACTATCCCGTATTAGTGCTTACCTGAAATTGTCTCCTTCAAAACCAGACTGAAAGCAGTACTACACTGAACTCAACACTGTCGTCTTACCTTTTTACCAACACCAACCTCTTAAAATTAATGACTGATCTTTGCTTAACTGACAAGACATAAAGAGACATACATACTTACACCATGTGTGTTCTTAAATCAAAGATTAAAGACACTAATGATAGGGCCGTATGTTAATTAAGTCTTCTGGTTGAGTCAACTTCTGCCATTTGAGGCATTCAGACGAAGTTGCGGTTGGACAGGGCTGAGCAGGGAAAGGCTGATTTTTAGAAGGGAAAGGGCAAAGAAGGTTCAGGGACTGGTCCTACCTTGATCCACAGGCTGTGTCCTGAATTGGACACTTGGGCTATAGGGACCAGAGCCCTTGCTGGTGAAGGCACACATTTTAATATCATAAGTGGTGTCTGCCCTAAGGCCATCCAGGATGACTGTTGATTCCGGGGCAGTGATGAAGAGTTCTGAGGGACTGCGTGGGCTGTTGATGTCTTTATACTGCAGAGCATATTTCACTATTTTGCCATTCCTCTCTGCCAGGAACACAGGTTGCCAGCTAACCTGGATGGTGGAGGTGGTGGCGCCCTCTGCTTTAATGTCCTGAGGGTAGCCGCTTGGAACATCCTCATTTGTGGTTACTTCTTTGACTGTCTCTTCTCCGAAGCCCACCTTGTTGCGTGCTGAAAGACGGAAAGTGTATGAGGCTCCCTTATGGATCTCTTTGGTTGTGTAGTGGTTCTCTCGCTCTGGAAACTCAATTACAGTCAGTGGATCCACATCTTTGCGGCCAAAGCGAAGGCGATAGCCTTGCAGGGGCCCGTGGGTTACTGCTGGGGGATGCCACTGGAGGAGAGCTGTGCCCATGTTGGTTGTACTGACCATTAGCCGAGGTTTCTCTGGAACTAATGGTTGTAATAAAGAAAGAAACAACTTTTAGAAAGGTTAAAACATGTTTTTAGTCTCGCTTTATTCAATGTTTCATTGAGGAAAAAGAAGTGAGTCTTAAGGATTCACTTGGATGTCCCCATTTTACTTTTAGTTTCTTTCCTTATCACTACATTTCCCATGATCTTAAATCCCTTCAGTATCACTATGTCTGACAAGTGATAGTTTTTTTTCCCACAGAAAGGAACTGCACCCACACTTATTGAATATGGACAGCACATGGCACAGTGCAAACACTTTTTGTCTTTTCATTACATTGCAGAGTGGAAATTCACTTTTACATAGATTAATAAAGAAAGACATTATTTCTCATCAGTGATGGTTACATTACCTGCACCAGTGGTGGTGATTAGTTTGGGCTTGCTGCGTGCACCGTCGCCCTTTGTCGTATATGCTGCTACTGTAACGGAGTACGTGGTCTCGGCCTGCAGCTCTGTGATGATCATTTCCTGAATAAAAAAAAAACTAAACTTGAGCTGCAGAACTTTCATTTCCCAATTTGCAGATATGTGCAAGTAGAGAGATAGAGGTAGGATGTGATGGCACATTCAGCATGTACAGACACATTCTTTTATATCTCATAGAACTGAGGCAAACTTCACTGGATGAGAGTAGTGTTGATAAGCACTAAATTAAAAATAGAAAAAAAAACTTTATAAATGGTAAGTTCCTTTTGAGTAAACCAATGACTTTGCCATGATAAATGAGAAGGGATAACCATTTGGATTAACAATTTTATCTATTCCCTTTGTTTCTTCTGAATAAAAGGTTCATTGAGACATTTCATCTGTATTTTTTAAAGTAGTCATAAAATGCTCAAGCTATCAGTGAATATCAGGGCACGAACCTCTTTTGATCAAGATGTCAAGATTTTCACAACATTCCATGCATGCAGAGGATGAATATAAGGGAAAGAAGATGAACATTTTGTCATGTCTAGCTACTCACATGATCAGTTGAATCATCATATTCCCACTGATGATGATATCCAGGTTTGGAAAGAAAAGAGACACCAAAAAAACAACTAATCACTGATGAGAAAACATACACACTGCAACCATGAAATAAATGTGTGTGTGTGTGTGTGTGTTGATAAATATGTATAGCATTGATACATATGAATATGTACAGATAAATAAGCACTAGTGTTGTCTTTCTAGTAACAAAATTAGTCAACAAGTTAGTTCAATATTGATGTGGAACGAGGAAAAAGTAATTATTCCACTAAAAATAAAAGACATTGGTGTTACCCATGTAAAGGTGATAGAGAGATAGCAGTATATTGTGCCTGAGGAATGAAGTGGCTGGCTGTGGGGGGTTGTTGTACCTGGGCATCATCAATCAGGATGTCCTTGATGACTGGCTGTCCTGTGGGCTCCCCATTAACCATCCTGACATAGTGCACCTGGTATCCTCGGATCTGACCGTGCTGCTTGGTGGGCACCGGTGAACGCCAGATCACTTTAATTGATGAGGAGTTGACAGCCTCCACCTCAACTTTACGAGGTGGCCCACTAGGAACTGGAGGAACACCATGGGATAGAAGAAAAAAGGTCAAAATTATAGAGAACCCCTTCACCCTCTTATTAAGCCTTGCCCAAGCTGTAGCGCAAAATGCTGCAGTGATAAAAAAAAAAAAAAAAAAAAGGTACAAAAGTGCTTCAAACTGCAACAAGCACTGCATGACATTGAAATTTCAACAATGGTAAGGGGAAAAAAACAACAGCAAAAACAGGTCTGACAGCTGACCTAATCTGGAAACATTAAAAATGGGTAGAGTGGATTTTAAAAACATGGGATAAAAATGTGTTTTGTCAAAATAGAAAAGTGGAGCCAAAGAGGGCTTCAAGAGTTTCAAATGCTTGAAGCAACCACAAGAATTTTGGCTGTGAAATAAGGGAAAAAAAATGAATTAAAAAATGACGGAAAAATATATACATATGTTTTAAAAAGTGCCAATTTTTTTTCCACTTTCTGCTGTTCCCACTCTCCAAAATGTCTCCTGTGTCATGTCAAAAAAATAAAAGGCAAAAAAGAATTCTGCCCTTAGAAAAATATGCAAAAAGAAAAAAAAAACGTAAAAAGAGCTGCAGATCATATTTGAAAAAAAAAACAAAAGAAGACAAATGGGACTGTAAATTGGAGGCCTGCAGCTGAAAAGTCCATACCATCTGTTGAAATTGAGCAGCGAGAGGGGGAGGAAAAAAAAAAAAGATAAAATAGTGCTTGCGTGAGTCACAGTTTGTTTGGGACAAGAAAAAAAAAATGTCCAGAACGTGGCTGACAGTATCAAGTAGTGTCATTTCAGAAGCAGGCAGAGCGGGTAGATAAGAAGAGGTAGATATAGGCAAGATTGTTAGTATTTCATGAGGTAGGTTAAGAGGGGTAGACTGGGTTTGCAGCTGGAGCTTTGCGAACACATACCATCCTCCTCTGTGCGGATGAGCTGTGGAAGGCTCTCCGGTCCTGCTCCAACATCTGTATGAGCATTGACCGTCACACGGTACTCTGTCCATTTTTCCAAGTTTTCCAAAAGGTACTCAAGGCTTTCCGGAGGGATGCTGGAGATTTGATGGGTAGTAGTATCCTCCCCTTCAGTAGCAGTATACTGGATGGTGTATTGTGTTATGATCCCATTTTGCAATTCCACAGGGGGTGGCCGCCAACTTACCAGGATGTTGGTGGAACTGGGGCTAGAGCACTGGACTTCCTGAGGTGGGCCTGCAGGTTCTGTTTTTGTGGGTTGGTTTTGTAGCAGGAGCAGGATTTTTGTTTCATTTTGTTCGTTGAGGCCGTTCATTGAGTTGAATTTGTTGTTTTCAAAGGAGTTTCAGTTTTTGTTTTGATCGGGGTGATGATGGAGAATTGACCAAACAAAGGGAAAAGAAAAGGAAAATAAAATGAAATGGCAAAAAAGGACAAGTACTCATATGGGCAAATGAAAAAGTGTTTTAAATCAGTGAAATTTCACAAATAAAGACAAAAAAAAGGCAAAGACAAACAAAAATTTACACATTTATGATGAATGGAAGACATCGATTGGAAAAGGGGAAGCCTTACAACACAGTATGTCACTTACCTTTTCTATGGGAAAAAATAAAATGAAGTGAAACTAAATACATATATGCTAAGTCTTAGATCCTGAATTTATAAATGAAAACTTATTTCAAATGACTTCAGATGTAATTCAAGCGAAACCATTCAAAGTAAGTACATCAAAAGTAATTCAAATTTTGCAAGCAGTTACCATCAATCCAAAAACATAAAGGTTGATGCTGTAGCTAGTTTAAAATAGAAAAATGTTGCATTTGTCACCAACCTTTCCGAAGCCTGTTGGTTTGTGGTAAAAGCCTGATTGTACAACAGAGAACTTCCCAAGGAGACATGACTGATTTATTAGATTCTGATAACAATGGCATGCACTGTTTTCCTTCATTAATGACTCCTCAAAACACGAGACTGGGCAGAGTTTGGATATTTGAGCTTTCATACCCACCTGATCTCTGCGTCAGTCAGTCAAAGCCCGCAGATTTATCCTAAATGTACTCATTTAAACATAATAAATTGACTGTTTTGTATTCCATTTATTTATTTTCCCTTTTGCAAAATAATATTTGAATGGTGGTTTTTAAAAAAAGAGCCCGCTCTGTATTCAAATGTGATAATGAGCAGAATCCAATTTTTCAATTTTCCCTTTGTTATAAATCTGAGGTCTTTGAAGAGTATCCATTATTGTAAAAGTAGTTCTTATTTTGAGCTTTCTATGATCCTAATAGTCAAATTTTTTTTGATCCCAAATAGAATGGAGCATTAACTGGAGGTGTTGAAAATGGTTAGGTCCCAATTGATTCTTACCACTGTAGCTACATAGAAAGCTCAGTCTGAAAATGTAACTGTTCCCCTGTTTTGGGCTGTCATGCTATGTCAAGAGACAAGGCATCCTAAAAGCCAACCATCCACTTTAGTTTTAACACAGATAAAGATCAGAGCATACGTATACAAAATTCAGGACTTTAACATTTATTTCAACCAAGCCGGCTTTGGCATAACATAGTTGGAAAGAAGAGGCTTTAATAACCTTGTCTGCTGACTTTGCAGGAAAGCCTGGTTACACTGTCCATGCTGCCCTTTTAAAGTTAATGCGACATAATCTGGTAGTCTACATTTATTATTAGTGTTTACATCTTGAGAAATTTTCAAATGCATCAAACGTGTGAAATAAAAAAAAATCTTATCTGGGCTTAGTCAGACATTACTGCCATTTTTGTCATGTTTTGGATGTTGCTGCTCACAAAGAAAAAAAATCCAATGCATTTGAAAATGTGTTTTCTTGACAAATAGTTCAAACTCTGTCCGATAAGGAAGAAGACCTACGTGTCTGTGGAGTTTCTGCCGAGATCTCACTGGTGTAAGCTCCAACTCCATGTTTACTACGGGCCGCCAGCCGAAAAGTATAAGTAGTGAAGGGCTTCAAGTCCTTCAGTAGGTACGTTGTTGTTGGTTCAAAGCTGATTCGTTTCTGTGAAGAGAGTTTGACATTGAGACACTTAGTATAAAAACAGTGAGTATGCACATTGGGAAAAGAATGCCGTTTTATACAGTTTGTTCCCGCATATAGTATTATTTTCATACGCAAATTTTATCCAAATGTGACCCTCTACCTTTAAGTTAGTGTCAGACAAAAGTTACAAGTGTAAAAAAATAAAAAATAAAGGTGGAACCCTTTAAATTGCTGATTTCTCATAATATAATCTACCTGCGACATATACAACATATAACAAAATAATTTAGCTTACCAATGATCTGTAAATGTCAAGCTCATAAATATAAATTGCATGATAATAGAACATAGAAATATTTCCCAATTATGTCCCGTTAAGTGCTCATAATATTGCTATTATGGATAGAGTAGGGGGGGTAAAAATCAAGTCTTATAACACAATATTAATGCACCTCAAAATCTTATTAGATTGACACAACCAAATATGCAATTACAGACTTAAAATCTGAATAGTGAACCCAGTGATTTCACATAAAATTACCTCTTCTCTGTCGTCTTTCTTTCTGTACATGAGCTCATATCCCGTGACTGAATTTTCTTGTCCAGTCTGTGCCGGAGCGTTCCATGAAAGTAAAATACTTGTTTCTGATTTGGCTTCTCCTTTGAAGTCAGTTGGTTGGGAGGGAACTGGAATTTCAACAAAGAGATGATTTTATTATATTATATTACTCTTAATATTCAGCATGATTCACTCTCACTTCAGTCACACTGTTTATACATCAGTATCCATGCTGTTGTCAGGAGATGCAGTTCTATCAAAGCAGGAAGCGTCAATAAAATATAATGCATTTTTTCTTTTTACAAGTTTTCATTAAAAAGTAAACAGACAACGTTTTAACTTCTTGTTTTGAATGGACTTTCTCAAGCTAAACATTGTTCTTTCCTAATTGAAAGGCAATCTGAAGTGTTGGTTGACAGCCTGGAGATGTTTTCATATGTTTACAACGCACAACTATGCCCCGCTAATGAGTGAGGGATAAAAAAAAGAAGAACTGCAAGAATATTTGTGACACTCTGAGTCAGGAACAGTTTTCTAACTTGCTTGTATTGTATATTAATTGTCAGTATAAGGAGAGTAAACCCACCTCCAGTTTTAGCGATGATTTGTAGATCTGGAGAGAGGGGCCCATCACCTACTGATGTGTAGGCCAAAACCTTGATGTAATACGTCTTATTTGGGATGAGGCCCTGAATGGTGACAAAGTTGGATCCCCGGACAATCTGCTTCTCCCAGAGGTTAACATACTGCGTGGCATCCATGGTGTAGTAGACTCTGTAGCCCATGATCTGTCCGTTAGCCTCCTCCGGTTCATCCCACTGGATGACAGCTGTGGTGGTGCTCATCATGTGACCTCGGACCTGCCTTGGGGCAGTGCTCGGGGCCTGCTCGGCTGTTTTGGCCTCAATGCTTTCGCTGGGTGGCCCTCGTCCAATGTTGTTTACCGCCACCACCCGAAACTCATAGTCAGAGTAAGGGCTGAGGCCTCCCACACTGTACCTGGTGGTGGCTACGCCATCAATCTCCTTGTATAAGTCCTCCGAGTACTTGGACTTGTGTTGGATGATGTAATAGGACACTGGTTCAGGATTGCCAGAGTCCCAAGTCAATGTTATGCTGGTTGCCGTGCGCTCAGTTACTACAGGGATGCCAGGAGCCTTGGGTAATGCTGTGATGAGAATTATTATATAAATATGAATTAAAATGCAAAATATATGGGAAACGGGAGAAAGTTTTATCTTTGTAGTGTAATTTATTCTATAAACCAAGGACACTTTTAAGTCATGGAGACGCAAGCTTGTATTCTCCATGTTCAGCATTAAACAGTGCTGTTGTTGTCGTTAATCTTAGATTTCTCTTTATCTCTTTAATAATTAAACAGGTAAATTTATCGCTTTAATTCCCCACAAACTGTGACACACAGCAAAATATATCAAGGCAATAGATTGTCTTTATATGCCATCTGAAGTAGGCTACTGGGGGAGCTGCCTGACTGTTATATTGTGACTAATATCTCTGTGTTATGTCTCGGAAAAACAAAGCAGTGTGTGTGTGTGTACGGCAGTCTGTCCCTTGGGTGCACAAAGACATGGCAACAACAATCTGGGATATCTTTCTGGTACGCTGCAGCGCAGATATGATTCCTTTCAGATAAGTTCAGTGTTTACAGGGAACACCAAACAAATACTCACTACATTTCTACCCCAACATGCCCCCTCCTGCCTACATCTTGCAATTAGAAATGGTGAGCTTGTGGCTTTGCAGTTCTCCAGCTGAGAGATAAGCACTTCACTATCACTGTATATTCAATCCGCCATCAAATGCTCTGAGACTGTTATCAGGGCTTGTGGAAAAATTTAAGGAAACCTCTGCAGATGACTCATAGTAGTGGCAGTGAGAGTTAAACAAATTTTATTTCCACTTCTATCCTTAGAATTTCTATAGAAGTTGCATTTGTTAATTATGAATGGGAGTGATAAGAAGCACCTTTACCTTTTACTGTTATCTGTGCTACAGCCTCTATCACCCCAAGGGTTGACATGGCCACACATGTGTAATTGGCGGACTGTCGGACATCTGTAAGCTCCAAGACGTTACGTCCAATGGGCATGTCGTCCTCTGGAGTAAGGTCCTCAGCACCCAGCATCCATTTGACATATGGCATGGGAGAGCCTACTGCCACGCAAGTGATATTAACACTGCCGCCTGGCATGATCTCATTGTCTGTAGGTGGTATGGAGAATCGTGGTGGCACCCGGCGCACTGGAAAAAAAGACAAAATGAAATGAACACCAAACAGAAACTGCAACAACCCCGGGGTCTTTATAAAAAAAAAGATTTTGTTTTGCTCTTGAATGTTGCCCAAACAAGACAGTTTACTATTCAATATACAAATAAGAACATTAGCAGAATGTTTAAAGCATTAATCATAGCATAAAAACATAATCTGTTTCTTTGACAGGTAGTTTATGATAAAAAATGTACAAACATTTTAAGTGCATTCTATCTTAGACTTAGATTTCTTGGTGAATGGGTAAACATCAGCACGAGCACCATGCACAAACTACTGCATCACCATCAGTACAGATATATAGAGAAATATACTGGAGAGTCAACAGCACTCCACCGTTGTATTCAAAGAAACAACTTATGGGCTGTGCACTTCCAGCTGATGTGAGATAATGTGCTGCATCACATCCTCACATCATACAGACAAATAGATAATACACTTGAGCTGCACACACAACAGAGAGGAATGATGTTATCCTGTGCTTTTCTGGCTTGGTGCAAATGTAAACTAGGGCTGTCAAATGTTATGCATTAAGACTAGATGAATTTAACAGTGATAATACGGTCTCAGGGGGAAAACAGCCAAAAAAAAGAGCAAAAAATCTGATATTTCATACGCCAGAGAAAACTCCTGCAATTCCTTTTATGTATAAGTCATGGAAGATTTGAAGCCCACTATGCTTGTGCTAGACCACTTTTAACATCAGTAAAATTCACAAAGGTGGTCAAGGAATGTAAACTTTTAACACTGGCTGTAGGATTCAGAGCTGTGCCAGACAGCTCAGAGCTGCAAGTTATGCATGCTTCCTTTATGTCAGTTATTTTAATGACAAATGAGATATCTTTAGCTTATCACAGAAGAAAAAGTTATGCTGGTTCATAAATCATTAATGTGTCTACATTACGTTTATTGGTTCTATGAATCAATCTGTGCCTGACAATGTATCAAAACCAAGAACATTAACTGCTGCTTATTTAAAAAGTTTCAAGAGAGCTGCAGGTATCTGTGGATGGACAGAAAGGGCCAGCAGAGGTCATTCATATTGAGTTTTAAGAAAACCATCTTTCTTATGAGAAGAATATAATATAAGATAGTAAAAGACATGAATCTGTTTGATTTTCACTCTTTAAATCTCTATTTTTTTTTTTACAGTATATCTCTATTTTGCTGCATTGTAATATAATGTGTGGTGTTGTTAAAACTAATAAATGCATATCATTTGACAACTCCAGCAGACACCCCCTACCCCCCAAAATAAACAATAAATGAAAATATTGATCAGAAAATAAAAAGCTACAATTTCAAGTAAAGTTAATTTTGAATGAACTTAAATCTACAATGTTATGAACACATGGATGGCCTAAAGGTCTTATAGAGGGGAGCAAAAGTCCATCATGCATACAAGGATAATATGAGACTGCAGGAGACAAACATATAAAGGAGTTATAGAAGGTAAAGTGCTTCAGGGCAAAATAAGTAATAAAAGGGTATCACGTGATGCAAATGGAAGGGTTAGTCTGCTTTAAATGTTGCACAAGCTAAAGGTTCAAGGAAGACCAAGGGAGTGCAGAGAGAAAAGGAAAGAAGGCAACAACATCTTCATACAAAACATTTTATTAGTTTGGATTTGTCTGCAATGTAGATATGTGAGAAACATAGGAACAAAACCAGACAAGGACGACCAGGTACTCTTATAAAACTTAAAGGGAGCATTCAGATTATCAGTGAAGTCAGTGTTACTGCTCATGGCATTCAGGATGGATTACTGTTATCTAAGCTTAGATTATTCAGTTCAAGTACGCCTTTAAATAACTGTTATGTAATATGTCACTTGCAATCATTTGAATACTGGTGTTTATTGCCTATTAATGCACCCTCTTATTATACTGGGTCTGTATTTTCTAAACTTATTTGTGGAATTATTTACAACACATGACTATAACAAGGACCATGCATTGCCTACTGCCTGCTACTAATTCACAAAGCCCATTCTGTTGAGCAGACTGCAGCTCTCCAGAGAGGAAATCTGGGGGAACTGCTTGCATTATTAAATACAACGTTTCTCTCACTCAATATTTAATTAATATCCAATTGGATCACGCTCCCCACAGACATAATATTATCCCGCTCATTTGAATATCATTACATTTGTCAAGACTTGTGGATAACGCTCTAAATGCATCATTCTTTCATGACTTCCTGAGGAGTAACATCCTCATCCAAGGAAATGTATAATCTCTGCGGGCAAAATTGTTTTTCCAGCTTGACGCTTGACTTTAGTGCCAATTGCAACAAAGAGTGTTATTTGTCTTGAGCATACTTTTATCTGTGAGAAAATTCAGCTGGAAAGAGCGCCAGAAGGAAAATGCTTAAATGGCTACATGCAGAAAACCCACATAAGTCAACGATTTGTTCCCTTTTAAGGTCTTTTCACCTTACTGCCGTGCTGTGCTCAGAGTCATCAGAAAAACCAAGCAGGAACACTGACAAGGTAAAGACTGGGGAAAGGGGATGACTAGTTCAAACATTTACAGGTGATCATGCAAATAGACCGTCAGGCAGATGCAAATATCTTCCCCACCGTCCCACCTTAACGATGCAAACATGCACCACCTGTTGGACAGTCAAGCATTCTGACAAGGACCGGGGGCATTCTCAATGGGAACATAAATACTGAATGTGCAACAGAGAAAGAAATGATACTGATAGAAGCAAAAATTTGAGGGAAACAAAAATCTAAGGTAATTCATCTGTGCTTATATCTCAGTATCTTTAATGTGCAATTCACTGTAGTGACCGAAAAGAAAAGAAAAACGAAGTTGTTTCTGTTTTGTGTTGCGTTCAAAAAGTAAAAACACACCAACCTTCTCGTAGCTCTGAGGGATGTAGGGAAATTGATGCAGAAAAAAATGAAATAAGGAAAGGAGAAAAACAAGGGAAACACAGAGAGTAAAAAGGCCATGTTTAAGGTGTTCAAAGGCTGTGCAAACAAACCATAGGACCATAAGTCTCTAGGGTGCAGGGAGCCCCTTGTATCTCCCTGACACCCAGGTTAAAGAGCAATAGTTTCACTTATCTGAGCTCAAACATTTATAATTGAAGAAAGAAAAAGAAAAAATCTAAAACTTTTAATACATGTTCTGCCCTAGCCATGTGGTTAGCTTATAATAATCAATATATGTGTAGTTTTGCTTTATTATATATTATATGAAATATATTTCAAACTGGTTGGTAGCAGATGTTAACAGAAGCTAACCATAGGACTGAAGAGCACTGTAGAGTTTATACAGAAAAAAAATAAATCTGTGAAACATTTCTGTGCAAACAATTAAGAACAACACTTGACAATATTAGAAAATTTCCAGAGGGTTTTGTAGATACAATTAAATGATGCCGCGACTGCTGCCTGCAAGCTTGAGTACAATATAATTTAACGTCAACAGAATAACAGATTCCATGCCATGAATCTTAAAAACTATATCTAACACAAGTGTTGCAGTGTTTTTTTTTATTTTTATGGGCCAATTTTTCATGTGGGGTAGTATAAAAAGTGTGCAATATATTTGGATGATTGCATAGCACATTTCTCTCTTTTAAAAAAAAAGACAAACATTGTCGCTAACAAAATAAATTGGTTAACCCTATCCTTTTAGTGTTGCTCAATGGGGGAAACAAATGGTACTTATACTGCTGGGATATAGTGAGGACTGATGGGAGAGGCCTGCCCACCCTTTACCACCCCCACCAGGCAGGTTTTAAAGGTAATTAGTAGATAAACACAGCATTCAGTCTCATCACTAGTGTTAGGCTTGGGATAACCAACAGAACAGACCAGAAACAAATAACATAGCAGATACTGTAGGTTCAAATCGGTGCAGGTAAGCCAAGTGCAAGGAAGAGAAAATAAACCAAAATGGAGCATACTTACTATGACCTCATGGGACATGGCCCCTGTAGACTTTATTGGCTGATTTAAACATGTCTCATGAATTTTAAAAAGACTGTTATTATCATGTTTGACAGAAGCATACTGGTGGTGTTAACACACGTTTCCTACCTCTGACATATAGATTTGCTGGAGCAGAATAACGGGTTCCATCGTTGTTGGTCGCCACACATTCATATTTCCCCTGGTCAGACTCTTCGCTTTGCTCTATCTGGAGGGCTCCTAGTTGGGAATGACAAATGGGGCAGCGACGTATATGTGGTTAAACTTATGTTATTAGCATCAAGTTCTCAAGCAAAAATGAAACGAAAACAAAAAATAAAGCTTGTTTGGCCTTGAGGAGGCCAACATAAGCCCCCTCCATTTCTAGTTTTCTGTGTTCTTTCACACCTTAGTAGTTTGGACAGTTTGAGGAAAATTGTTATTAAACAGTCTCCAAAACTGCATAAATAAGGTTGTTCTTTCATTCTGGTATTTGTGACTAGAAACAGTATATTTTAGACTTTATCCTCCAATCAGTATCACAAATGGATCCACAGGTTGAGGTTAAGTGGAGACTGTCTAATCCCACTATAGGTAAGGGATAGCTGCAGCTGATAACCATGCAAGACATTGCAATCCAGCTAACTGTTCCCCTTAACAGAGCTAGGAACACACACAGAAACTAAAACATTTTAAACCAAATACAAAAAAACTGATTAAACATCTAAGTTATATTTTATATATTTATATTGTAAATGATTTCTTAAGAGAGAAAAAAAGTTTTATTACTTATAAGGTCATAAAAAGACACTCATCCTAGTGCCAATGTTGACAAAAAATTTAGTAAATTTTACTTGGAAGAATAGGGGCAAGTCCATCAAAATACAACATGTCACTGGACTGGTCAATATGGGGATGAGTGATACTGCTTCAGGGAAACATGGATCAAACAAAAGAGGTTTACAGTATAAGAAAGCAGCATAACAAGGGAGGACAATTGAAAGAAAGAAATTTAGGTATGTGTTTTTTTTTTTTTTTTTTTTTTTTTTAGCATATTCAATCACAGATCAGTTGTAATATTCAGCCTAGGGAGTAATTTGGGACTTCAACTGGGTGAAGCAACTTTCAAAAAAGTGCAGCGCATAGAAAAAAGTTGAAAAATGCTGCTCAGATATCTGGAAAAAATGTAATTGAAGTATTATGTAAGGCAAAACCAACATATAACCCTCTGTAACAAAAGTTTTGACATGCAAATCTTATCAAGAAATGTATGTCGACACAACTTACAACCTTCTGACAACCCTTAGCTGAAAAATAAAATGCAATTGTATTAGAAGACAAAATTCAAAATATCGGCCTGAGCCAACAAGAATGCAACCAACCACTGCTTTAGCTTGTGAAAGCCACAAAAGACACCCATAAAAATCCACTAATGGGATCAGCAGTGTGGTGTCACATGACCCAGAGAAAAATGGCTTTATGCATCAACAACTCTCCAGCTCCATGTCACACGGCAAAAATGAGCCAATCAGGTCCTCGCCAGACTCTACTGTTTGCCTTTCCCAAACCCTGAAGAAAAAAAAAAAAGTCAAAAAGTAAAATAGTCTCCAAACCCAAGAAAAGTAAGAAAAATAGGTGAAAGAGGGAAAAAAAGCACCGTAGAAACTTTATCAAAAAAGTGGTTGTTTGGGCTTTTTTTGTAGAGGTACAGGAGAGGAAAGCAAATAGAAGAAATGGAAAAAAAAATAGTTTGCAAAGATAGAAAGAATTCTTTGGGAGAAAAAAGCAGAGGAGAGCAATGTTGTCTTCAGCATGCCTGCGTGATTCCACAGCATCTGTGCATAATTTTAGTGCTGAACAAGAACAGCTAAGGGGGAAAAAAGGCTTGGTTGTTTTAGTTGGACAAAAAGAGGGACACATGATTCGCTATGGCCAAAAAGAAAACAAAAATGAACGTAAAAATATAGTTTAAAAAACAAAAAAAAATTGTCATTGGATATGCTTATTTGAGCCAAGGCAAGCATATCACAACTGAGCTAAACGGGCTTTGAAACAAGAATACAAAGGAGTAAATAAAGCGTAGACAAATGATGAGATACTAATTTAGTCAACAAAACAAGACAAAGAAGTATGGTTCATATGAACGTAATGGTTTTTGGTCTTTGTAAACAGGACAAGAATGGAGGTGATTTAGGTGAATGGATGGGTTGACAGCAAGAATGAATTTGTTTTATTTTCATTCTGTGAACGTCAGTTCAGCACTCTTACCTCTTATTGGTGTACCACCTGGGTGGATAATATGAATGCAAATAAGATTAGAAAGAAGAAGCATTAGTACGAGTAGATAGAGGCTGGGGGCTTTGGAAGAAGAATCAAATTAGATTTAACAGGGTACGTAAATAAAGGTACTACAGGACAGAGAAAGGAAAGAGAAAGAGAGTAAGAACTTTTCTGTACTCTATTGGCAAAGAAAGACAGGATTCATAGAATCATAGAAAAATCATAGGTCAGAAAGAAGAACTTGTACATTGATGTACCACGAGGGAGGTGCCATTTTGGAAGTGGCAATGCCTTCTGAAGACCATCTACTGACGGGAAAGACTTTCAGGACTGTGTATGAGACTGAGAACAGATCTTTATCTGAACTAAAAAGAGCTGGCCACCTCCCTAAAGCTCTTGAACTTCCAATACCTAAGGTGCTGATGTTAAAAAAAATTATGTGAGTAAGTGGTGGATAAGTAGTGAGGAACAAACATGTGAGGACAAATCATTACTCAGGTCAGTATATGACAGTATTAAACTAAAGTTTGGTGATCATAACCTCCAGATAAGGTGATAATATAGCTGGCAGTGGTGGGAAACTTGAACACTGTGGGGGTGAGGGAAGAGTGTGTGCGTCTCTAGTGGTAGCCCTGAAACTAAACTATCTGTTAGTAAAATGCATGCCATGCATTTTAATTATTGTAGGAACATGAAAATTAGTGGGGTGATGTGTGCTTTAGAGCTAAGCACTTACCAAAGGATTCTGTAGATTTAAAAATATAGAGAGAAGAAAGACAGCATAAGAATATGATTATATTCTTTAAGTAAGTTTAGTTAACAAGGTTTCGTTAATGCTTTAGCAACTGTACGTGAATCAAAGTCTCAGGTTAGAAATTAGGGTTAATTTGACACAGTTTTACTGAAAACAAATCAGCAAGGAAGTAAGATTAACATGATGATTTAACAAAGGACAGCTGTGAAATCTGTGAAGACAGGTGGTCAAACAGACAAGACTGAAATCTAAGTTATGCTATTGTGTTGCCAGCTGGCACATAGAGCTGCAAGCTATGGTAGCATTTTTAGAAAATAGAATCATTTCTCTATTGTGATATCAAAATCAAACTTGGGATACTGGGGTGTAAGGGTTTAATAGGGTGTATCAAAAGCAAATAAAAAAAATATGGCATCAAAACATTAAAGCAGGGACTGTAAAGATAAAGGATTAAGGGGTGGGGATAAGCTTTCTGACGTCTTATGCACTACTGTGGCTGATTAGGGCCTACAATATATATATTTTTTCTTTAACCTTAAAAATGCTCTTAAAAAAATCTATTCCAAGAAAATTCACAAGAATAGTAATTAATTTGCTTTTCTAGATCCTATTTTAAAAGCATGTACACTCTTTAGTCGGTTCTCAATGAAGCTGAATGTTGAATAGTAACTGTTTGAAAAAAAGACAGAAGAAATGAAGAAAATGGTGGTTAAAAAATTCTGCATCAATGCAGTGGAAAGGAAATGAACTCAAAACGGCAAAATAATTCATTGTAAAAAGTCACAGCAGTGAGCAATGATGGTAGAAGTTAGGGTGGAAGCCAGCAAACACAGAAGGGGGACAATCCCAGCAGCCCATGACAACACTGGAAGACAAAGGGAGGCACACATACTGTACAGACGACACACAGAGGGGCGTACATAGAGTAGAGAACAGGAAATAGTAGAAACAATGCCATTACCTATAAAATAAAAAAGCCAAATGAGAAGTTAAATCATGGGAGGAAGAAGAAGATGAAAGAACAGAGGATTCAACAGGGGGAGCAGATCAGAGAGGAGAAAACAAGAAAGAAGAAACCTTGTTTAAGTAATTGTGTTTTCAGCAGAGGGAACCTACCTGATCTGAGCTGTTTAATGCGTCCGTTGTTGTTGGTGGTGTTGACAGGAAGAAAGTCTTTGAACCAGGAGATGTCTGGGTCAGGGTTGCCGCTGGCAGCACAAAGCATGGTGGCAGTGCGTGTTCGCTCCACCACTTTCAGCTGTGGGCCCATGTCTATGGTGGGGAAACCAGGGGGCAGCTGGTCCTCTGGAAACAGGTGGGAGACATTGTAGCAGATGTCAGACTGAACACGTCAGGGGTCTTTATTAAACCTTGTGCTCGTGAAGAGGGAGAGCCCGTGGAAGTCATCATGAGAAAACTGCACAGATATGAGGACTGAAGAAAGCAGGAGAGACAGAACAGGAAGTCTGCTGCAAATTTTAGTCAAATGTTCAGGTGAACGTGCAGTAACAGAAACTTGTGAATCATTTTTCTTCACAGATTTTGTATTGGCTGTGACATAAAAATGTAAAAGTAATGAAGGAGAAAAAAAGGGAAGGTTTTGCCATCACAAACTAACCAGATAAATTGTTTAATGTGTAGATAAAGAGAAATGTGGAATGGTATCCAGAGTGTACGGGTTTATCTGAGTGGTCATGAGATGCTTGGGCACACACAGGTTTTCTGTTCAGTTTTCAGTTTAGAGACTTTCATTTCAAATTAGAATTTTGAAAAGATATTGGATCAATAGAACTTTAATTGAAATGAAGAGAAAAGTTCTTTTCGGTGTAGCCGCTAACATCTCAAACATCTGAAACTGACTAAAAATACACACAAAGCTCTTTATCAAACAGCCAAAAAGTTTCTAACCACTAGCTTAAATTTTAATGATATGAGAGCTTAACATAGGCTATTATTTGTCACATGAAATCTTCCCCCGTTACTGGATTTGTTAAATGAATAATAAGGAAGTGCATTTATTCCCTCCGATATGGGGTGGAATGGAAGTTAAAAAAATAGCATAAAACCAACATTATAGGGTACATGTGGTTCAATATTGTACTGTTGTGCAGCTCTTACATTCATTCATTATCTATACCACTTATTGCAATTCAGGGTCGTGGGGGGCTGGAGCCTAGCTCAGCAATTAGCAGGCGAGAGGCAGGGTACATCTTGGACAGGTCGCCAGTCTATCGCAGGGCCAACACAGAGAGACAAACAACCATTCACACTCACGCTCACTCCTAGGGAAAATTTAGAGTGACCAATTAAACTGTCATGCATGTCTTTGGACAGTGGGAGAAAGGGAGAGTGGAACTCTCATCTGCTTATATGTGTTAATATGTGTCGATGTTATCATCTAACTCTGGACGGGAAAAAAACTGTAAATACATTTAACAAAATGTCAAACTCTTCCTGTGGTGATAGAAAACAAGGGAAGTGGCCGCCATGGCTACACATCCATTCAGGAAAGGTGGAGCTTTGATGTTCTTTGATGACGGCAGGTGGCTTTGCATTGTTGTCTAAGCTGTCTTGCTCCTGCCTGTCTTACATCTTACTGTTATTTGAGATGTGAGAGAAGATAACTCACAGTGCACTTTGCTCCAAATATGTTTATTTAGCAAAACAAAGAAAAAAGAAAGCCTTGAGCAGCTGGAGCTCACTACTCTGAAGAGGAAGTATTTTAGGCTTGCAGCAAGTGAGGATTTCTGAGAAGCTGCTGATTGGAATATTCTATACACCATAAGATCCCCATTTGAAAATTGCCTGCTTATCTGTAGTGTTAGCCGAGTGCAGACCTGCAAAACAAGACCTGCTTCTTCTGAGTTCCAACAAGGTTTTATGTGCACCTTCAAGTCTTCGTTTTCCTGCTGTGATACAGCTAATTAATGTCTTTCCTTGCTTTCGTAAACGCTACCTTTTTGGAAACTATTTCTTCATTAAATTTTCATGAGGCGTCATCAATTTGGAAACCGCTTTGAGATGCCATAGCCTGCACACTGCAAAATGACAAACATGGCTGCCTTCCAACAGTGCCTTTGGGTATCTGGCATGAAAAACCACCTCCATGGATAAATCTTCTCAGAAATAGAACTGCATTACAAATAAGTGACTTCAGACTGAACTACAAAACTTTCCGATGCAACTCTGTGTCCCTGCCTGAACTAATGTATCATAGACGGGTATTGTTTGAGCATTTGAAAATGGACCCGTCAAAGCAGCATTCTTTCTCATAGCGTTTTTAATAGACTTAATGACTTCTAATCCTATATACAGCCTGCACTGCATTTAAAGATGGTCATTTTCTTGGCTGTCATGTGCAGTTAGTTATACAAGACATCATGGCCCATCCATCCTTAATGTCTACCACTGCAAGTGCTTCACATGATGAACAATATATATGTTGTTTATTATGCGTTTCGTGTCCATTACCGTAATGAGAGGTGCTCCAGCTTTTCTCTTGTTAAAAGTTTGTAGGTGTTTAGCGTTGTGTTTACTTGTTGTTGGCATAAAATTGATGCTCATGAAAGCAACAACCACTTAGTCAATTCCCCTCGGTTACACAGTGGCCACATTTAATTCATGACATAATTATGCTGGAAAGTCGAACTGAGGAACAGGACCAATTTTAAAAAAAAATTGCATATGCCACCATTCATTTCAATGTATGCTTATTTGTCTACAGTGGATTTTGTAAATTTTTTTTACCACTTTGACATATAATGAGGTGCATGGTCCTGCATGGTCAGGAGCTTTGCTTCAGTGCAATGAAAAAGTGAAAATCTATTTATTAAATATTTAACCTCTTTGCAGAGTTAAAATAACGATGTGTGATATTTACTCCAAGGTGAATGCAATCATTGGAATTTCTGAACCTTGTGTTTAAAGACTGAGGAAACACTCAAAAACGTTAATGTCTACTAAGGTATCTTAGCCAAGTCGACAAATTTGATCAAAATGGCAACAGAAAAAAGAGTCAGATCATGACCACGTATACAGTACCTTGCATGGAAAATACCTTGTTATCAACTACCAAGGAATGAAGAAACAGCTTAATGCTATAAAGTGTACTGTTCATTCAAATGAAGAGAGACAGGGAGGAGGGGAAAATTAGTTAATTGTACAAGGTAGCTCTGGTCCAAGCTCCCTCCAGCCTGTTCAAGGTCGAACAGACAATTAGTTGATTCCACAGTGAGTCAAAAGTATACCTAATCAAACACAATAGCCAGAAGCAAGCCTATGAGCATAGATGCATGTTGAATATAGTAATTGGATGTGACAATCCATGCGAACTAAAAAGCCAGTCTTGTAAAATCGCAGTGCGTTCTAAAACAAAGTGCTTGGGAGATCATAATGTTACTGTCCTTTCGGGACTTCTCATGCTGCAGTGTGTAATGTCTCTGGTTATCCAGCTCTTCAGAGAAAAGATAAAGCTATCGGACCAAATATATATAAAAATCCACATGGTGGAGCCTCAGTTATCAAGACTAGCTTTAAAAATGAGAAGCCAGTAATTATCTCGGATTTACATCTGAGATTCACTTCAGTATTTTTTCCAAGATTGTGAAAAATATGTAAAATGGTTCAATCAAGTGAACAAAATGACGCTCTCCGAACCCAGTTTTGTTGCCTTCCTATAGAATGAGTAAGTGTTACATGAAGCTAGCCTGTAATTTCAGTGAAGGCAGCTGATATGACTCCAGGCAGTGCATTTAAAATTAATGATCTGTTACATGGGTTTCTGGCCTTTTGGATGCATTGTTACTTAGCCAGAAATCCAATTCACAGCTGCCTTGTAAGCTCATGCTCATCGAGAATTACTAGAAAGTCTTGACATCAGCAGTGTGGTATCTAGAAACTTTTCTCACACAGATTTTGCGATTTAGATAAAATAAAAGTATTTTGATGTTCTCAGGCTGCTTGCAGCTCTCAGCTGTACCTTCATTTATTTCACAGTGAAGTGAATTACCATTGTGACAATAAATAAAGGGAGGGAAATTGAACACATCTGGTAGCTTGTGCTGTGATTAACAACTCACGTCAACAGAGCTGCTGCGGCATTGTCCTTACAAGGCCAAGAGACCCAAATGAAATCAGATTAATCACAGTTTAATCACACATATACGTTTTTGGAGAACTTGGATTATTGACAAAGCTTTAAAAGTAAAGATTGAAATAATTAATCAAGCAGCTAGATGTTTTTTCCCATGAGCTGTTTGCATTTTCAATAACAATAATAATGTCGGTTTGTTACTTAACATAAATTGCCACCAAGCAGCTGCTTCATTAAGACCACTTCAAGAGCTGTGAGCCGCAATGCAATAGAAGTGGGAAATTGAAAAGGAAGTTTAGTTTGCTTTCAGTAATTACTTTCAGTAATTTTTTTCCAATGGCCTGCAGGGGTAGCCAGGCATGACGGTAAACATATTCTGTGATCAGTAAAGGCAGTAAGTCTGTGGTAACTTATATGATTGAAATATAAGCATTTTCTTGTGAGTTCTGGTTATATTATAAAGGAGCTGAAATCTAGAAGTGAAAGGCTTATCTAGAAACTGCTATTTAACACATTTGACAAGGATATGACTTATTATTTTCTTGTCCGTGCACAAATATTTAGCTGTTGATTGTTTCCTTAGCTGAAATCTTTTTAAAGGGTGCTGAACACCCAACCTTTCAGGGATAGCTGGGTTGATATTCAAGACTGTATGTCCTTAACATACAGTGCAAAGTTATCCTGTATAGTACATGAAAGTCATACCTGAAAGGCGAGATTAATACAAAAAGAAAAATGAAAAGACTTCTTACGCATTTTCCTTGCTTCCTTATACCTCGCTGAGGACTGCAAACTCAAGGACAGACTAAGACAAGGGCAGTTCCTGCTTTACAGACCCATACTGTATATTCAACAATGGATCTACACACTAAATGAGATGGAAGGAAAGAAATGCTGAAGTCACCTTCTAAAGAAGTGCTGAGCACTGGTGCTTGATATAAAAAGACTCCCAATGACAATTTGCACACATTAGCCACTGCCAGGCTATCAGGCCATATGAGTGTGTGGTGCCAAGTATTGGACGAGTATAAAAAGGACATTGGCTCAAAAACTACAACAGTGAGCAGAATTTTCTTGAAGACATAAGGCGGTCGGACATAAACTCACCCCATTAGCAGATTATATCTATTGATCACTCGCACAAAATACGAGCATAAGTGAAATCACATTTTCCTTGTATGACAACGGTGGCCACTTCAGATTACAAAATGTTGCCTGAGTGCACCAGTAAATTCTGCACAACTTGCCATCATAATGCAGCTGTCACCAATGCAAAAGTCGGTTCAAAAAAGGCTTCAAACCTACTGTGGAATGACTAATTCATACAGTATCCTTTTTATTTTATTTAAATAAACTAAAGCTTAATAGAGTCTTATAATATGAATGCATTCAGCTGTAATACGTTTCTATTTACATATTTGCTTAGTTAGTGCTGTGTTGGTTTCTGCTGCACTAAATATGACTAGAGCTTGATGTTTATACGGGATAACAAAGCTAATGTGGTTGCATACATGGAGCGGTTTCATTAGAAAGACTAGGTGGCCAAACACAAGGTGCCTGCTTGAGTACAACACAACTTATACTATGTATATAGGCAGCTGTATGACACTGTGTCCAGACATCAGGATTAAAACCTATTTCTCTCTCCTGCTTTGCACCTTTACAATCCCCAGAAATATGAGCATGTCTCTGTTAGTCTTTTATATGGTTTGCAGTGAGTTAGTGTTACCAGATATTAACTCTCTGTCAATGTGTATTAAGTAGAACAGAGTAGACAGTCTGTATCAAAAATATTCATATTTATACAGGGGACTGTGGGGATGTCTTAACATATTCTAGGAATAAAGACATTCTTTTAAAGGATGTAGCACAAGGCAATATAATAGTCAGGAAATGAAGTGCATATATTAAGTCACATCGATTCTGTGAGCTATGGATGATCTTTTATGACACTGAAAACAAATTAGGCTCCAAAAATAACCCAATAAAGGACTTTGTTGCACCAAAGTCTTGGCTTCCAAGTGAAACCATGAAAACATAAACCTTTCTGGTCACATTCTGGCTTTAGTTCTGTAGTTGCTGCACAAGGATTGGATTTGGTCCGACCTTTTTCTCACCAAGCGGAACAAGACTTTTCACCCTGTGGTTGAAGTTATTCTTCAGGGAAAATCCCCGCCGGCCATAATAAGATATATTTGTTGGACCTATTTGAGTGGATACAATCTCCTCAAAGAGGCTGTCACAGGTCACTTGCTGTAGCATGGAGAAAAAAAAAAGTGTGTTGTTGTTTAAGTGTCTTGCCTTATAGCCCGAGATGCTGGAAGTTGAGCAATGTAGCCCAGATGCCAAGTGTGACACAATGATGTTTTTGAGTTGCTTTTTACTTAATATAATAAATATAATTGTGTCTTGTTTCAAGTTATTCTGTTTCTCACTACCACCTCATAAGAAATCCACCAGGAAAAATAACACTCACAAAAAAGAAAAGAAAAAACACCACAAAATCTTCCCCTTGAAGTATGACAGCACTGCTTATTTTTCTCAGCCATCTGAACCAAACACATTTTTCCCACTACACCATAGCATATAATTTGAAATTGAGAGGCACTGATTAAAACTCTTTCCCTGCTCAAAAATCTAAAAGAAGTCAGAAAGGAGATCAGAGAGTGCTTATCATGTTAATCATATAGTACTCTTACAGAATACAAGAGCATTGCTTGAAATTAACTTTTTCATGCTTTGCAAATGCATTAGTGTGTCTTTGCTCGATGTTATGTGAACTGTTAGAAGTTATTTTTTTTTAAAAGAAACTTAAATAGTTGCATGCAAGATATGAAGGCTTGCAAGTTTTCATAGAAGTAAACTGGAATCGGGGACAACATTTCAGTCAGGGTCCCTCTTTTAATTCACAGATGGTGTTCAGTGTCCTCAAAAACATCAGAATTTCGTGGCACAATTTTGTATTTCTATATTTTGTGTTTCCAAAATGAGATTGCCGATTTAGATTATGTAAATGGAAAAGCAATGTCCAGTATAATTTGTTTGCAGTTTTGTTTTTGCAGGCCTTGTTAGTACATCTGTTCAGAGATGACCTGTACTCTTCAACAAAACGCTCTGTTCGGCTCCTGTTCCACTGACATATTCTTTTTTTTTTTTTCTTTGGCATGGAGGGAAATGTTAATCATGCTTTTGTTTTCACACAAACAAAATTACTCAACCAAACGTAAGAGCTCTTGATTAACAAAGGAAGGCAGCAATTTTATTCTGTGCCAATTCTATGACGGCATCTGTTCTATTTTTCCTCGTTTCCCCTCTGTGTTTCACGACCTTTGCTAACATTATAACATCATCATTGATTTCCTTGCTCTATTTACTATGTCCAGTTTATGCTGTGGTTAAAAAAAAGTGTACTTTTTACAGTTTAGCACCTAATGATTGGCATGTTTTAAATCTATGTCCACCCTTTATCAGCTACCTGCAGCTTGGTGGAACAGTCTCAGGGTTGGACTTAACACAGCTTTACTCAAAACTCCATCCATCATTCTTTCAATAAATGTTTGCAGAGGAGACTCAGGACATTCATTTTTGATCATAGGTTAGAGGCATTCAAATAATTTTTTTTGCTTTGTTCTTTTTTTTTTTTTCCATTTTCAAATTGTATGCACTTCTGGTGCCATAATGGCTTTGCAGCAGCATTTAGAGGTGTTGACAGTTTCATTCCTAATTATGTGGAATACATATAGGAATTGCATTTCTTTGTATAAAAAGAACTCAGGGCAACACAGTGAACAGAGGCTACGCAGATCTGGTGTAGTTTTTGAAAAAAATACCACTCCAAACATGCCTAGACATTCTTATTCAGCAAATGCTCTGGCCCTGCCTTGGGTAGAATACTTGGAATAGTCAAGATGGAAGTGAATGGGATGACCCTTGACATTAATAGTATGAAGTAGCATTTATCAGTGGTGGGTGCAGCCTTCAATTTAGAAGGCAACAAGTCACATAGGCACACATAGTATGAACACACTGCTGAGAGAAATGAAAAAAGAGGAATTCGAGATGTTTAAAACTTTCCTTAATGCCCTCAGAGAATCCAAAGCCTGTATTTATCTCATAGATACATCCCAGTGCTGTTTGGCACATATGTTGTCCAGTCTAAATAAGATTAGGTTTTACCCGAGAGGTTCCTTTGTGCCAGATTTTCCCAACATGCCTCCTGGCACCTGCATGCGGTAGATATTGCTTAAGTAATCCAATAATGGATAACAAAATGCTCAGCGCTTCTTTCTGCTGGTGTGTGGTGGGGAATAAATCTGAAACTGACCCTCTTGCATTGTTTTTACAGGATAAATCCAGCTGAACTCTGAATCAACTTTCAAACTGTTTTCAAATGTGGCATGCATTTGGACTGATGTAGCTTTTATGATTGCCTAGACTAGACAAGATTTCCGAGGAGCTCAAAAGTGAGAGCACATCCCAATTATTATGTCTGAGCCCACTGTTCAAAAGCTTATTTGAGAAAATAAGTAGTTTAACATAACTGCTCCCCAGTGTAGGTTTACAGATGTGTCTCTACAGGACTTACAGGTCAGAACTAATAACATGTATGCAGCAGACTGCTGGAGGGTTCTCATGATGCATTTTTCTTACCCGTGAATGAATATACATGTTTCAGTAGTCATTCTAAAATCAATCAGTTAATAGTAAAACAGCGTTTGTGGTTAGTCATCCCTCTGATTTTGTTGTATATCTGCAAATCTGTGAAGCAGCTTTATGTCGAGAGATAAACACAAAAAAAGACAAAGTAGAGTGAGTTTTCAGACAGAAAAAAAGTAACCATCACCACGTCAGGGCTTGCAGAAATCCGACCGTATGTTGGCTGAAGTGCAGCTCTATAAAGTATTTTGTGCTGAAAATAGCATACTTCAAGAGAATCAGTGGTAAAAGCTTAGCTGGGCTGAAGAAGATATGCTTTAGTTTAGCTTATTAGTTGATACTACAGGTAGGGAACACAGTAATGAATATTACTGTGAATGTGCCACTGCTGGCTGAAACTGCTAATTTCACTTTACTGTAATAGAGTTTTTAGAGAAACATTCCCCGTCGGACATGCAGTGGGCATTAAGCCTTTCTGGGTCGGTACCTCTGAAAGGTTGTGCAGTAATTTGCTGAACAAATATGGTCTCTTTAAGAAAACTGCTTAAAACCCGAAGGCAAACAGCAAGGGACTATTGACAATCCACTAAAATTTTATTTCACCATTGTTGCCTTAAGAAGTAAAGTCAGAAGAGGCTGTGAAATGCTATCCGGAGTGTTCTTTAAAACTCTTGTGATGATGAATGTTGGAACGAAATATAGGAGGAGGACGGTGAAAACACAGAAAGCTCTCCGATCCAAAGGTTCATAGCAGTCTGTCTGGGTGAAAAATGGCATCCTCTCCCCCTTTGCCCCGCACTGATTGTTTCTTCCATAAATCCCCTTTGAGATTGTGTAATTAATTGAATGCTGCTTATTTGTCATTAAAAATCCCTCACCTAATGCCTGAGATTATGAAGGAATCGTTGTAGAATCAATCTTATTAATCATGGGGCCTTTTTTTTCTCCAGAAAAACCTTCACAGATGAACAATCTGAGCTTTCCTCAGTATGAATGACATTGAAGAACTAGTTTTAAAATGCATAATTGTACAAACTGTGGCCCAAGAGAAACTGTTATTTGTGAACTGTGCTAAGGGAAAAAGGAAAAACACTTTTCACTATTCTCATACCTCAATACAGCAAACAAAATTTACATGAGCACTTTTCTCTATTTCTTCTCGAGTGCCCATATTATTGACATACTTGTGATGCTTTTCAGTGCCCACTCTAAATGAAAAGTCTTCAACTTATTGCAGTGCACTCTTCAGGAAGAGTTTAGCTGTATTTTAGTTAGAATGTGTTCAGAATTTGGTAGGAAAAAAAAGTTGTGGGGTACACTTTTGAAAAGCCTTAAAATGACCTGGTCCAGCGTTCCTCCGAGCCTGCCATACCCTATGGACATTTTTTAGTGCCATCGCTCCCGGGGCAGATTGGATCAGCCAAGCAGAGGGCACGCAACAGAGATGTACGCCACTTCTGGCAAGATGCCCCAACTCTCCGTAGGCTTCATGTCATTCATAAATATGACGGATTAGCTGTGATATTCCTCCATTTACAACATAAGTGAAGGGAGTGGGGGTAGAGAATGAAAGCAGAGAGGGAGTGTTAGTGTCGGATGCCCTGTAGGGTTGGTACTAAAATGGATGGGTAAAGAGGGAGATGAAAAGGGGAGATGAAGCAAGAAGGGCGGAGAGAGGGCCTTTCTCTACAGGCCTGGCTGGGCAAGCAGCAAGGCAAGCAGGAAGTCAGGCACAAAGCTCCATTTACGCTCAGATGCCCCCCTCCCTCCCCATGCTTTACAGACTACACATAAGCTCAGCCAGATGTACTGTTCTGAGTAAAGATCACCTGGGGCAATGGTAGAAGAGGAGATTTCAAGACCTCCCCAACCTACAATCATGTCTTCCACAGTGCAACTGTCTTATCCAGTTCATCTGAGACTTTAAAGTTGCTGTATATTAAAGACTCCCTCAATCTTTCCTTGTCTGCCTCCATTTTCCCTTCTGCCTTGCATCTGCCCCGCACCCCGCCCCCACCTCTTCAGCATTTCACTTTGCATATTCCATTTACTGGTTGTTACCCTGAGCAATGATTCCATTTACTTCATAAAACAGAGCCCCATTTATTTAGTTTGGGATGAAGAGAAAAAAAAATGTCTGTACTTGTCATCTCATTCGCCATCAGCATTTTCGTTATTAGTAATATTCAACAGAGGAAGCCCAACACAATTTCAATGCTTTCAGCTATTTGCCAAAGACATGGCTAAAATGGATGTTACTGTAATCTACCTCTTCTTTTTCTTCTTCTCCTTTTTCATTTTAACCTTTTCTTAACAGTCCATCAGCCTTCATTTGATTCTCTTGGGTGCATTAAACATTCACAAATAAAGGGGACGTGGAAAGGAATACATAAACAACCACGCACTACCATCTCCTTAGAGACGCCTCCATCCTCCCCAACGCTCCTGTCACTTTGAAGCATATACTGCCAGACATCTGTTCCATTTTCATGTTTAAAGCTTACTCATTGTATATTTATCCTCTCAGCGCCCACTTGGGATGACAATATGACGCTCAATCTTTCAAAGTTTAATGATGTATATGTTCAAATGTCAACATTGATCATGAAATAAAATTGAATTATTTAGGTTGACTTTCTTTTTTTTTCTTTTATTCTTAACAGGGCGGTCTATAAAGAAAAAGACCAGAAGCTGGAGCCAGCGGGGGCTTGGGAGAGCATCAGCAATAGGTGAGTCTTCCTACCGGGCAGGAAAAAAGACAGAAGGCAAAACTGTGAGACACTCAGTTGCTTCATTAACCTTCATGTACGATACATTCAGAAGCAGGCAGGCTAGTTCGGTCCAACAGGCATTTCTGATATTTTTTATTTAGGAATGAACATAAGTCTGTATATGGAAACTGGCTCAGAATTCAGTGTGTGAGAGTATTTGTGTCTGTTAAGATATTACTTTACATGCAAAATGTCATCTCATCAGCTGTCAGAGTATCTGCACAAAGTCCCCTGAAATTTAATCACTTTAGAACTTTGTGCATGACAGAGCCAGATATCTTTATGATTCACTGCTCAGGTCTGCTCCATTTGAACATGCTATCATCAAACTAAGACGAATATTCTGATGTGCGGTACAAATGTCTGAGCAACCCAACTTCATATGAGCGGACTTCTTTCTGAGAAAGGGAAAACCTAGCACCAGCAATTTCAATAATTTATATATCTAAAAGCATGCTACAGGAGAAGCGAGCATGGGGATTATTCATGCTTGCAAACATCCTGCAGAGAGGACCTTTTGGCTTTCAAAGAGCCCTAATGGAAAATGGGGGTAATGCTAGGCTTTTCAACATTAGCAGGCAGACATTTCCTACCAAATATGACTGTGGGAGACGGTGGGTATTGCACCAGGCCATGGCTGATCATGTTTCAATCCGAAAACAGCTATATTGCCACTTGTTTGGAGACTTGACAACTAGGTTTAAAGCTGATGAAATGCACAATGAGAATATGGAAAACTGTCTTCCTTTCCCTTGAATAAGTTACTACACTTAACTGTGTATAATGATGTATAGACAACTACTTATGCCCTTCTTGCTACATCACTTTTCTCCAAAGTTGTTTGGTTCTAATTAGCAAGCACCCTTACATGGCTTGAGAAGTTTCTCAAGATCATTAGATGCATTAAGGATGACCCTACAGTATCCAGTTAATCTAGTAGAAAATTACTTTTGAGGGCAGCTAAGATCAAAGCTGCTAATATTAGCATCCCTCGACTACCTGGCTCAGACTTGCACACTCCTTGTTTTATGACCTTGTGTTTCTGCTAGTCTTGTCTATTAAATATTCCTCAATGAAAATGTAACATGTTCTTCCATAAAGTGCCCTGATTCTGACTGAGCCTTTTGCTTTCAAAGCTTGCCAATGGGTGAGCCATGTGTGCATGTTGTAGGAACTCATTTTTTCCAGGCATATATCAGAAGTGTCAGTATAAAGCTGCTTTCACTGTGACATTAGTTACTGTAGTCAGCCATTAAGTGTCTTGTTTCTACACTTTCAGTGTATCCATCATTAATTAACCAGCTTTGGTCCAGGGAGAACGTGCCATTAGCTGTATATGCATTCGGAGTAGTAGCTTGATAAGTTTAAAAAAGAAAAAAATCATTTAAAAATCATGTCTAAGTTTAGTCGTTAACAAAATGTTATAAATGTAGCAAAGATGTAGCAAAGGCTAACATGCTAACATGAAAAGATATCAGCATGCAAACATTATTGAATAGAGATATTGTTACAGTGAGATCCTGATTTTAATGTTGTCAGGCCTTTAAATGGATGTTATGACTTATCACGACCGCAACTGTGGCTAAGAGGTGCTCCTCTCTCACTCCCAAGAAAAGATTAGTAACTGAACTCCTGTATCACACTGTAGTTTTAGTTTCACATTATTATTTCCATTATCAGTCCTTGTTTGTTTTGGTTTATGCAACAAAATTAACCTGTTATAGCAGAAACATATTATGCTATGGGTTAAAATTGAGACTTTCTGATGATAGATATTTTGTATGTGTAATGTTTTCTGTGAAATTTTTTGATTATTAGTGATCAGGTTGGAGGATGATGCCCAAATGAGCCTCACAGGATATGGAGAATGGCCATTCTTGGAAATATGTAAGGGAGTTACAGCTGGTAATGATGGCAAATAAAGTCGAAGTTGGTCTTGTGAGCATGTTTTCATGTTATCGGTTATACATTTAAATACAACATACTGCTTTTTTTTTTCTTCCACTCCACATACAAAAAGAAACAATTGTCTAAATTGAAAATTTTTGGCCACCAAAGTCTAAAAATCGTGTTTCATAAAAAGTGAATAATTATTTCCACTATGAAATTACTTGTAATGTTATTATATTGCCTGGTACTGCGAGATCACTGAGGAGGAGAATGAAATATCCGGATGGCAAGAATGAGTAAATATACGGCTCATTTGTCAGAATCAATAATTATTAATTTTGGATATTGTGTTTACTTTTATTCAAATGAGCATAGAGCCACAACATGTGCAGAGTTATCTATCATGGTCAGAGTGCAGTATAAATGCCTGATAGGACCCAGCAGATGTTTCCACACACTATGCAGACTGTTAAGTCAAACATCCATCTTGCTAGCAGTGCTTTTGTTTTAAATCATCCTGTATCTATGTAGATACTGATTGGCTCTGATGATTAACAGTGTTGTTAGTCATAGAGGTTTTGGGGGGGATATTTTTTTTTCCCCAAAAGAAAAGATCAATTTCTGTGAGGACAGTTAACCTATCTTTTTAATTACAGTAATGAATAACTTGTCATTTTCTGCTCAATTTTTGTGACATATGAGAAAGTGAAGTTGGGAATTAGGGAGAGAAGCATCAAGGCGGTATTGGCCAGATCCCAAGCAATAACTCAGCCTGTAGATCTTTTTGTGATACATCTAATAGACATGATGATAATAGACTGTCAGTGAAGTCATTTTCGAACCATCACTAAATTCCCCTGCATGCTAAAGAGAGACAAAATTAAACACAGAACACAGAAAAATGATGCAAATAGAATGAAACAAACATAGTTGAGAAAGTGAACCGAGTATAAGAAGGTTCAACACAGGGATATTCAGTGAAGCAGGATTAAGGGAAAGGCTTGCTTATTTCGATAATTTAGCTCATCTAAGTGAGAGTTTTGTTCCATCAGCGTGGCTTACATAAGTCCTGGCTGTGCTACTGTGATAACTAGTACTGGTGAACAAGTCTACCCAGGACCAGGCTAACTGCCAAGCTTAGTCAAGTCTTGTCTCAAACCATGTCTGATGGGTCGAAACAGGACTCCCAAAAGCTTGTTTTGTTCCAGCAACGTTTTTCACGAGTAAAATGCATTTTTCTGACAAAATAGTGTTCCTGGCTGCAGCTCAGATCTGGCCTTTTACACAGAGTAAAACAGAGAATTGTAAGAAGGCAGCTGCTGGCTACCTCGTCTCCTTTTTTGCAAGCCACTGATCACGAACAGTAATTTAACAATGGTCACTTGCTTCTACCTGAGTGCTACATTTGCTCTAGCAGTCTGAGACAGCTGACACAGCATTTATCTTCCTAAGCAATTTAAGCACAAGGACCAGTTTTTCTTCATCTTGCACCCTGCACTTGTTGGAACAGGCTCAGGTGCAGACAGATGAAATGTGACGTTTAGTATTAAAGAATTAAAGTGCATTTCAGTCATTATTATTGGTTACCTCTAACAGTTTTCTTATTTTTGCTGTACAGAATGAGCCACACAGTCTATGTTGCTCCACATCTCTATATCTGTTGTTTTTAATGATTTTTCTGTTCAGTTTAGTTTTTTCTATTAAGAACCAACACTGATTTTCCCAAAATGATAAAGAATCAAGTGCATATACTGTCTCTAAATAATCACTGATTCTGTAGAAGCTCTTTCAGTGGAAGTGGAACTTGTCTAAGCTATATACAGCTTTGACCATCCCATTGCAGCGTTCCATACAAATGGAAATGATGCATTCTGTTTTTCCGTCACAGCAGAGCGGCTTCCCATTTTCCGCTCCTACTGTCAAGTTGTGCACAGCTGCATAAGTTTGCTTGCTTGTGTGAGAGGCACAGGAAATGGCTGTTGACAGCATAATGGGAGTATAAAGATGCAATATAAATCCTTAATCATGCCTGAATCATGAACTGCAGCACTCAAATGCACACATCATTGTGCTGGAGCTATTATTAGCAGGGAGTCTAGACCCCAAGAGGTGTTTTGGCTGCATTTTCAGGTTCTTTTCTTTACTCATTGTTAATAGATTTCCAGCTGTGCTAACAGTGCAGAGTAATACATGCTGTTGTTACAGGGCTTGCATGGGTAAACATATACATACAAATACAGCATCTTTTAGAAATGAGCTTATGAAATGGATCAAATCCAATTGAAATGGGATCATAATCCAGCTATGACACCCAAAAAAAATCTGCTTTGACTTCATTTTTCAATCTTTTCATGCCATTCTCAGTTGCCAAGCTAATCAAGACAACCTTAATTCAAAGATACAAATCACATATGAGTTGGGTCATCTCCTAGTTAATCAAAACAGAGGTCACAAAAAAGAGTAGGCTACCTTGCGGTGTAGCCTGGTAGATTTGACTCGAGACATCATTACGTTACAGGGTTCGCCTTTCATGCAAATCACTTCTCTGAGCCTGGAAGTTTATTACTAATGGCGGTTCCCATCAAGTTGGAGGCCTATCTGAATACTAATATCCCCTGGTACTTTGGATTTGTCACCTCGAGCCCTCTCTCTTCATAACATGGCAATTACAACGATGTGCTTTTCCTTCATGGAATTAGGCATCACCCCCTGTGGCGAGCTTCCCACAACAGATGCTTCACAGTCATTTCCACAGACCATTGGAGCCTAAATGAACTAAATGAACAGTCGCTTTATATGTATTAGGCCTGGTTTAATGGCACTTCTCTTTATCTGCTTACTTATCTATTTCTTCAATCCTGTATCACAAACTTCTGCTCAAGTTGAATATTTATTCCATGAAATGGCCAAAGTAGGCAAGAAATATCTGTTATCATAGTCGGAGACCAAACTTGGAAAAATGTGCAATTGCTTCACCCCCCCTCAAACTGCAGTTTATGTAACTGCAGATCAGCAGTCCTATATTTATTATACTGTAATAAATATTTTTGGAAGGAGCAAGCTTTTTAGTCTCGTAAATAATACATAATGTATTCTCGAAGAAACCTTGCATTCTCTCTTACTATTTATACAGTATAATGCCCTCAACTGTCTGCTAACATTCAGTATATTAGTTTTTTTTTTCTTTCATCTCTTTTTTTTAATATTAATCCTCAATTTCTTGTCCAACATTATAAAAAAAAGGATCCATAATAGGAAATTATAATAACCTAATTATCACTTTTCCTTTAAGCTATGACTACAGTTATGACAATGTTATTACTTCTCATTGAAAGATGGTCATATCATATCAAGACTATCATAAGGAATCCCTGCTATTTCATAGTTAGTAATGATGGGTACAAGTAAAACTAACTTATTTTCACATGAGAAAATTTACACGCTAATACTCAAATCCTTTTCAGTGTCAGTATTTCACCTTCATGGGAGTTGATGTGATTGAGAACAACTTTATATTTGAACCAAAGAAGAGTAGAAGCAAAAAAAAAGAAGAAGCTTGCTCCTGTTTTTTTGGCACCTGATGGGTCTCTACTCACCCTCAATACATTGATGGGAAAGGAGAGAGAGCAGAAGAGCAAAATGGAAATAGTAATAAACATGCTAATGCTAGGCCGTAGAGCTGGGAAGAGCAGCTTCTATCCATCCCTCAGTTATCTGTTGGTGTGTGTGTGTGTGAGAGAGAGAGAGAGAGAGAGTGAAAGGGAAATACAGAGATAGAGACTGAGCGAGAGTGAAAGGTGGAAGGAATTGTGTGCAGTATTGCATGTGAGTAAGAGGACACACGCACACGCTTACACACACTCACTGTGTGCTGCCGAGTAAACAGGAGCGAAATGCAAGTGAACGTGCCACCTTTCTCTTTCAATCGGCCTCTGGAGACAGTGCAAAGGGCCTTTTGTTGGCTCACTGGTAAGATAAGAAGAAAGAGAGGGGGTTGTGGGGGCTTCAGAGATTGTGGGGGCTTCAGAGACGCGCAGAGCCAGCTTTTTTTCTATAGGATGGAAGAACCCCTCTCAATAGGAACTCATTTGCCATGTTGTGTAATTGTGGAACATAATGGAGCACACCTCATTCATGCAGCCCAAGGCCTTTTTATTCTAAAGCCATTTTCTCCATTCACAGCCAAACAAGTCATGTTTTAGCGAGATATTACACAGTCTTTTGAGCTCAGGGCCACTGCAAATTTGCCTTTGAAAGGAATGTTGTGTGTAATCAAGATCAAGTTTTGATCATTGCTTTGTATAAAAGAGACTGTCATCCAGCTGGATATTTGTCATCTGACTTCTGTCCTCTCTGCTCACTAAAAGTAAACACAGTGCTTGACCTTTCCTGCCTGGATTTTCATGCATGTTTGCATAGAGAGAAGCAACGTTTAAACCCTTGATCGCTGGGAGACAGTGACTGAATTAACCTGCTATTGGAATATTGAGATAAATAATAAACGGTATGCTTGTTAATCACATGAGAATACACTGCTTTATTTTCTACACGGTCAAATGAATATCAAAGCTGAAGTACAGAGATGAAAAATGACTGATTTGAAAATTATTGCTGAGCTTTTTCATTAAACCACCGCAGGCTAGGAAAGGATGGCTATTTGCATAATTTAACTGGCATCTTAATTATTGCGTCAGAAATCTGTATGCAAATGACTTAAGTCACTTAGAAACGGAAACTTACTAGGCTAAATGGCTAATGGACTAAATCGCATCAAGTTGGAATATACAACGTGAGTGTAACCAGAGTTTAAAATGGGGTCTAATTGTGGTGAGAAGGTAAGAAAAGACAACAGGACAGACAGAAAACAGATGAGTTACCTGGGTTAGCAGCAAGAGATGTTCAGGTCAGTGGTGTGTGTGTGTTCGTGTCTGTTTTTTCTTTTTCTTTTAGATTTTGTTGATAAGGACCTACCACGTAAAACAGTGAGTCTGGTGGTAGCGCTCGTCTCTCCAACACTGTTGGAGGCAACGCATTCATATATGGCTTCATCTCGGGGCGTGCGCAATGGCTGAATTCTTAGCACTGAACCAGAGCCGTCGTCGAACTCAATCACCTGCAGGTGCGAGAGACAGGATATGTTAAAGGAGATTTTTTGGTTCACAATGGGTGAGGGACCTTCAGCAGAGAAAATAAGTAAATAAATAAAAAAAAAAAACCAACAACATAAAAACACTGTTAAAGACAGGTCAACAACACTGATGGTGACTGACATGATGTGCATCCTAAAACAGAAACAATAGCTGTGTTACAGTGAAACCTAGAGGTTTTTGTGTGTATTTGTGGATATTTACTATACATGTAAAGGACGGTATTTAAGAATCTGTGCAGAATTAAGAGGGTTTTACAGATACTATGTAAGCACTGAGCATATTTGGTTGAAAGAAGCATAATAATTAAATCCATCTAAGTGTCAAGAAGGGAATCCTTCAAACTAAATCAGATGTATAGTTTAACTTTGTGCATTAACTAGTAAAATCATCAATATGGCTGACTAACTTTAAGAATGGGGAAGGTGGTGTTAGTCAGAATGTTTTTGCTCAGAAATGCAGATTACAATTTAAGCTTGAACGTGTCCCACTCTTAAAGTTAACATTCGATCCCTTGAAGAAAATGCATCACACTGGATTGTGTCAATGGGACAGAAACAAGCACAAACAGTTAAAGGTGGCTTGATACTCTGATACGGACGATTGTACCATGAGGTGAGGAAGTGGTACAAAAGACAGGACCGACTGTTTTGGACGAACGACACATAAATGTTCACAAACAGGTGTTTGTTGTAGCTTATTCAGCTATTGTTGCATGCTACGTGTCGTATACTCACTGATTTTAGAAAGATCTGTGATAACTCAATCTCTTTTAAGCATAGAGGTAGATTTATATAAAGATAGACCCGGCACCTCTTTCTCTCTCCCACACACACAAACGCGCGCGCACACACAAACTCACAAAGGCCTACAAACATTTTCAAGTTCACAGTATTTCTGAGCAATTGTTGGTTAACAGTACATTTTAACATTTCATCGGCCAAGCTACAGCGGTGTTGGCATTCAAGGTGTCAGCAGGTGATGGTAAAAACAGCCTTCGTTATACTTAAAACCAAAAGCAAATAAAATAAAAGAAAGTTGTGAGTTTTGTGAGAGGAAATGGAGTTTTTGTTAGAATATGATGCGCCTGTGCATGATTAAATGAGTACAGAGTTGTGGCAGCCAGCAAACCCTGTGAAGCGATGGGATAATGGAAACTAATGCTTTAGCATTCAGAACAACATGCGATGAAAACACGATGAACTCTGATAAGATTAGATTTCTGTGGGCATGAGAGGCAGAGAAGAAGTGGGAAAAAGGTCTCTGAGCTCTGGAAAGCCATTGCTACTCTGCAGGAGCTAACAATTATGGCAATTGGAACAAAAGGGGGAAAAGAAGTGACAAGATGATAGTCCCGAGGACTGACACAGAAATTAATAGAAATCTTATCAGTGCTCTGCAATGATTTGTCATTACTCATGGGTATTGAGCCCAAGCGCAGATTAAAGCTGACCAGAAATCAAATCTTCAGCCAAAATATTCAGGGGAGGACATGCATTCAGATAAAGATGCCACAAAGCAAAAGGATATTTCGAAGTGAAAGTGCTGTTTCTCCTTTCACTTTGCATGAAACTGGCTAATGTAGTGTGATCTTAACATAGGCATTTGGGTCACACCACAAGTTTTTTTTTTTTTTTTCCTCTGTCCAATTGCTTTCTTCTCGTCATTTGTTAAATTACAAATTTGTCCCAATATATTTTGTGTACTTGCTTATTAATACTCATGCATGTTTAAAAGCCTGGCCAGAATGATTATTTGAGCCTGCTAATGCGTGGTGGCAAGTCGGGACAAAAAGCAAGCAAGCAGGTCTTGGCGCGATGGATTATGTGTGAGCGGAGCCAAAAGCAGTGCTGGAGCATTCCCATTTTGTCGAGCATTTTACATCAGAACAATAGACCTAATACCTCAAATCTCTGGTTGCTGACTTTCTTCCCCTTCTTGTTCCACACAATCTTCGGCCGTGGATCTCCTGTGGCTTGGCAGATGAAGGATGCCACACCTCCCTGCACGCCTGTTTGGTCATTGGGGGTTCTTAAAAACTTTGGTGGTGCTGGAGGAGACAGAAACAGAATGAAAGGAACCAAAAGTTAGCGAGCATGCTAAGCACTGCGGACAGGCATTAATCTCTTTTATCAAGTCACACACACACTTGCGCACAAAAGAAAGAAACTAAATTGCAGATTTTAGCATGAGGCTTTTAAGAGGATTTTCTTTGGAGAACAAGAAGAGATTAAACTGTCTTTATTAAGCAAGTGGAAACAAATGATCAATGGCTGGGATCAAAAGTAGAGGAATTGAGATATGGAAAGCACAACGTGTAAAACATTTCAACTTGACCCCGGAAGTATTTTAAAAGTAGTTTTGAAATCTCCATTGAAGGATGACTGAAACTAATTATTTCCTGTAACAATGTTGACAATGTAAAAAAAAAAAGAAAAAAGGGGAGGGGGGGTTAAAAGGAAGAATTACTGTGCACTGCGATCATTGTTGCTTCTTCATAAATTAGATTACTGTCTGTGAATTTGTTCTTTACATTTCATTCTCCAGTCCTAGGCTGATTCAACTGTTTCTTTCTTTTAAGAGAAACAAAGCCTTGACAGCTGTAGACATTGCTAATCTCTAAAACAACAACAATTGGGGCAGTAGTGGTGCCCCACACAAATGAGACGTGCGCAAGAGATGTGCCTCAAAATGCTCTGTTTGTCATTGTGAGCTCTCTGTTGCTCCTAATTGCTCATTTGATTCAGCACAAGTCAAGTGTAAAGAAAATGATGATAGAAATGCTACAAATGAAAGTGACTGGAGGTGAAAGAATAGCAGAGAGGAACAGTGTTTGCTTTGTGTGAAAATGCCATGAACTTTTTTATCTCCTCGGATGGTTTGACAGAGCTGCACGTTTGTATTTTCTTAGATTTCCACACCAATAAGGAAGATCGCAGCGCTGTTCCTGCTGATTGATCTTTAGATGTGTACCATTTACTGCCATTTTCAAGAGCGGACTATTCTTTTTTTATTGATCTATTTTGCTCCTCCTGAACAATCAGTTCCTGCTCACAGGCTGAAAGTTTGATTACAGTTTCAGAAAAAAAATTAAAATAAATTGATTAGTAATCAAAGGAATCTGTCTCTCCGTGATGGGATTTAGATTTTTGAGATTTATACTGCTGGTTTATTGTGATGATCAACAGCCTTATAATTTAAATACCAAAAATGTCAGTGGTACGTTAGACCCCATTATTTTCCTTGAGTGCCAGCTTCAGTGGGAGGTGCAGCTCCATCTGTCCCCCCTGTGGAGCAACTGTTTGCCTTTTATCAATCACTTCAGCAGGCCGTTAGAGGCCACGCAGCTGTAGTAATGCCAACCATCTGAATCACCTCATCTGTGTGTGTAAGAATGTGTCATTGTGCTTGTTCGCGTGCCTGCCTGTACGCAGACTGATTTTTCCCTCCCAGATCGTATTGCCCAGTAGCAATGGCAGCAGCATTGCGAGTGAAGGACAAATTAACCTGCAGGATTCGAAGAGAGGTGACATAAGATGTGTGGCGAGCAATCAAAAGGGGCAAACAGATAAACAGGCAAGCAGCTGGGCTTCCACTGGGCAAATGAGTCTGGGAAATCACCCGATTTCCTCATGACACGCCACTGCATCGAGTTCACAAGGACATTAACGGCTCCCTGCTCCACAGCCAAACACTTGCACACGTATTTCTGAGAATATTTTTCCTCATTCACCTGCTGACAGATCCGACAGGTGGGCAGCCAAGTTGCTACAGTGCAATTTGTGCATGGAACAAAAGTACCGCTATATCTGCATTGTCACCTTATCTGATTGACGTTACTGAGGTGAGGTGCACATTGGCATCCAGCCAAGAAGAAGATGCTGATGGGTAATTGATATGCTATTGGGGCTGTTTTCGCTCCGGGGCCATCCATTATGGCTCGGTGCGTCTCCATACGCTGGCTGTAATAGACTTCTACGGCATGAACGGGAGATCAGCGCTGGAGGTGAGGTGAATGGGGTGGGGTGGGTGTGGAGGAGTCATCGCACAATGGGGAGTGACTGAGGCGTGACATGGAGGTAATGATGTTTTCACAGACATGGCCGCTGATATCACCATCATACACCAATTTTAGGCCCACTGCTGACAAACATCCATTTTTGGTCGGCTCTTCATATGGCTTCAGGTAGATAGAGGCTGACTGAAACATTGGTTTTGTCCGAACAATGACATGACAAGAACCCTGACAGAAATAATGAGATACGGTCTATGAACAAGTGTTGTACAAACTCATTCACCATGAAGAAACCCTACCACAGAGCCCAGATGCTTCCTTGATTGTCTTAGAGTATAATTGTGTCCATTATCATCCAAATGCATTGGTACAGTAATTACAAAGTGTAAAAAAGATATGTTTGCCAGTAATCTTGTCCATTTCAATAGAAATGAATTTCATTAATATGGAATAGCATTTGGAATAGTTAGTGGGCTTTGTTTGGCAAAATTAGTCTAAACTGAAAGAAGCTCCAGTCACCTCAGTGGCGTTTGCCCATCTCCTCTGAGAGGTAACCATAATCTACATTAATTAATATTGTAGCTGGGAACCTGTTAATCCAGGGTTAAGCCGTCACAGGCAAACAAATGAGCAGGGTAAAGCCTGTCACAAGCTAAAAGGTTAGTGATGAAAGGCTTGTGCCAGCCCTCCCTTGAGGTCATTATATAACCTTACGCATTCGTTGTTACAAAAAAAAAAGAGAAGAAGCTTGTCATTGCAACCCACAGCTCCACTGCTCAATGCTATGTTAATAATTTGGTGAGTGAGAGCCTTTACTGTTCTTCAGAACAGTCATGTCTACAGGGCTGAGGGGGCAGGCTGTTAGATGACTTGATATAGTTGTTTTCTTTAATGTCTGAATATAAATGAAAACTGCTTTAACAATGTGGGCAGAGGAAGAAATGCAACACTGCTGCTGCTACTGTACAACATGTCTGTTACACTGTAACATACATGGTAACACACATGTAAAAACAGAATTAAAAAGGATCTAAAATCCAATAAACTGTACCTGTTGCTGGAATCACAATCAAAACATCTAAAAGTTTCAACATTTGAAGAAAATGTTTGCACTATATTACACCTAAAATTATTTTGATTATTTGTACATAATAGTATCAACAATCTTTTTAACTTCAAAGTGCCAAAGGCTTTTTTTTTTTGGGGGGGGGGGTACATTTATATTTAAACAAGGTGTTTTGAGCTAGCTTGTTTTAGGTGAATATCCTAAATTGCTTTTTCCACTGTTGTTCTATTATTAGAAATGTTAAATTTGACAGCCATTGCACAACACAGGAAACATCTTGCACATATAGGTACATATCAAATATTCAAAGTGCAGGTTGCTGTATTTGCAGACCTAAACCTAAAAGAAAATAAATTCTTGAATATGTCAAATGTAGAGATGCTCAAAATAAAGCCAGTGACGCAAGTTGTAAAATACAGTAGAAAGGAAGCAAACTCCTATCTTTTCCACCAATGACTCCACAGTAGACTACTGTGGATGGTCTCAAAGAGAGCTTGTTTAAATAAAAAAGCCAAAGTTTCACAGTTTAATTGTCAACAATTGACCCTTACTCTAAACTATATGAAAACAATGAAGGTTCTAAAAAGCATCATACAATTTAAGTAGATATGGTCAGTAAATGATGTTGGCTAACACTGCCCACCTCATACAAAGTAATATCCTGGTTCAGATCACAGCTTTTTTCTAAAAGTTTGCGTACTCTCCCTGTGACAGCAGGGGTTTTCTGCGGGTGTTTCAGTTTCCTCAAACATATTAAAGCAGATGAATTAAGTTAATGTGCAATTGATCATAAATATGAGTTTAAATGTGCATGGTTGTCCTATATATTAGCTTGATGATGGTAATCGACAGCTGACATACTCAGGCCCTCTTAGACCCTAAACAGGACAAAAACAAAATCTAGTAACAAATTTAGTCATTTCCAGAGAAAGTGCTAGAACTTTAAAGTTGAATATCTTTCACTCTGTATGTTCCCTGGTACCTGTTTTAAGGTCTATTAGGACTATAACTTGAGTAGACTAAGTGAGAACTGGGGCAAATTATGCCAATTTCCTTTGTCATTGCTGGATTCAGAGCATCTTGCAGAAGTGTGCTCATTACAAGCTTGTTTGACATCAGCTTAGCTCACAGCCATATACTGCATTTTAATGCTCTTCTCAAAACGATCTGAGCCTGGGTTTCATTCACAACAGCCAAAACATTTCAAGTCATCAGGAGTCTGCTATAGACCTAAGTTTGATCTGCCAAGCATTAAAAAGCATGAATCAAAGAGTGGCGCGAAGAACATTAATAAACTGGCTTTTAGTTGGAGCTTCTTTTCGGCACAGACACCAGTCTAAGACAGGCTCGGTTTTCACAATTATACTGACTGACATATTCAATTTCATTTGCATGAAAAGGGCCATTTCCCCTCTGAATCTTTAACTTGCAGGGTGAGGTGGGGTTGTGGAGGGCAGTAATTAATCCTAACACATTGGGTGGCAGTCTGCAAATTCCCTGCTTCATTTTGGACATACGGGTGGAAGAAAGGAGCATTTAAAGATGTCATTAACCTCGTTCGACATCTTAAAGCCGCAGCATATCAGTTCTGTGTTATTGATGAATTGTCAAAATGGCACCGAGCGACACAAATTGGACTGAAAAGGGAGGCTTATGTCAGGAGAGGGTAAAACTGCCTCATGTAGTTTAGTATGGACTGGATAGTTGACTTATAATATACCATGAATATTCTAAAAGTCAAATAGCAGCAATATCATAACTATAGTATTTAAAGAGACGTGCAAAAAACTGTTTTTTTTTTGTTTTAAAGATTGAATGCCATTGCATACACTTGGCTTATATTTGCAATCTCTCTGCGAGTTAATTAACTGCCTAAACAGAGTTCAGACACATCTGACCCTATGCCAACACAACAACAGACTGTAGTGTTGCAGCCCCACAGACATAAAGAATGGGGGGAAAAGTGAAAAAAAAGGAGATAAACCACACAGGCTAAATCAATGGCAAAAACCACAAGCAAAAATCACATTCTTGAGGCACTACACAACTCTCGATCTGCAGCATTATGATAAAATTTGTCTGTTGTAATGCGGAGGAAACAAACTCCACATTGTATGTGCTCACAAAGGGCCAAGGCAGAAAGAAAGGAAAAGAACTGAAGCTTAATTGGAACTGTTGGCTGATTTGCATTCCATGCTCATCGGTAATCTTGCCTTAAATGGAATCTGAAATTCTTATTGCAATTAGTGATTACTTGAAAAGGGATATGGCCTCTGAATGATTGTTAATTACTGGATCAGGAATAGTACATTAATTCACTGCAGAGGTTTTAATGCAGTGCAATGATGGGAACCTGCTCTTCCATCAATATTGTGCTGGTTGTCACACATAATGAAGTTCATAATGCAAGCCTACTCCCACACTGCTCCCTCTTTCCAACTGCTTAAATGTGCTCTCTAAGCAAAATTCCAAACAGTCATTATGTAAAACTAATTCAATGGAATATACAGAGATGCAGCTTAACAACGTATTTATATTGCGAATGCATATGGATGCTTGTGCGGCAGGTCCATTTTGTGATTGGGTCATGGTTCCTTATTTGCCTACTAAGCTACAGAGTCTCCTGTGAATGAAGAAATGCACATCATCAGTTGCTGCGCATCTTCAAAGGCAGAAAAATTACAACATGCATTATAATGCACAAACTCACTGGTGTATCCTTCATTGCAAGTATTCAGTCCAATGACAAGGCTGGAAAAAAAAATCATATTGGGACTTTTTAACCTCAGTCAGTGTGTATTACTCATGCTCAGTGGCACTTGTATGGAAGGTCTGAGCTGCTGGCTATAACTCTGCAGGAGAAAGGACGCTTTTGCACAGACAACAGCAAGAGCTTCAAAAAGAATGGCTAATGCTCTTGTCCCACATTCAATACACTGACAGATACTGTGACAAGACGGGGGAAGAAAAAAAGTTGCAGATTTGCGCAAGCACAGCCTGTCACGCACATGTGTACACATGCGCACACACTCTCCTGGGTGTTAGAATATTGTCGCTGAATGGAGGTGGCATTGCAAATGGGAGAGAGACATTAATAAGTCGCGGGATGTGGAACAACAGAAAGTTGTGTAAGGTTTCATTAAATAAGTATAAGTGCTTATTTATGGAAGAGTGCTGAGCTTCTTAGTCTGTGTTTTATGTGATAAGATGAAAGCTGAAGGGTTTCCTATTAAATCATCATTGTAGATTCATATAGGCTACTTTAAAACCTCTCAGTTCTGTAATCACAGCTGTAGAGGCTATGTCATCTCTACTGTGGTATGTCAGTGTTCGCAGAAAAACCTGTGCTCTTTACCAGACACACTCAAACACATAAACACCACCTCCCATGGGACACATTAGTGAGGTAGAGGGATCCAGTTTGTCACTTAATAAAGCGGCCCACTCAAACAGATGGCTTTGTTCAAACAGCCCCCCCAACACTTTAAACGATGGAGCTGAATTGCAGCTTTGGCAAAAAAGGCACATAAAAGCCCCCCTTCCCCACACACGCATGCACGCACGCACACACGCACGCACACACACTTTGCAATGGAAACCAAACAGAAGGAAACATATAAATATTGAATTGTGCCACTGTCAGTGTGAGACCATCCGCCAGTGTGGAAAAAAAAGAAAAGAAAAGAAAAAGACAGGAGAACAGTAGGAGGGAGGTGGAAAACACTCAACACCCCTGTCAGATATTCTGAACATCTGGGCTGAGGTTGTCATATGCCTCAGCAACATAATCCAGAGGCTTTGCTTCCAATAAGACTTCATTTCCATCTTTGCTCATTCATTATTTGTTCATTTGTGTATGAATACACAAATCTGGGGCCAATTTGTGTGTGACCATTTGAGGGGGAAAAAAACATTCATGCAAGAAATATGAAATTTGGATTTGTTTGTCTTGTTTGTTTTTCCTCCAACGTCTGGAAAAAAAAGAAAGAACACAGATAAGTAATTCTAATTGTGCAGGCTTACTCTGTTTGGTAGTCAGCGCAGTCTATTTGCAAAAAATTAATTATCTGATAGGATAGGCAGTGGCAGCCGCTAACACAGAAAGCCATTTGTTCATTCTGTTATCCACAAGGCAATGGAACAATTCATTAAATGGCAGGGCTGCAGCAAAATGGCCAATAGTTATCATGTTAAAGCTGCACAGACTTGAAAAGATGTGAAAAATGGCAAAAGTGATAAACACTCTTTGACCATGTCAGATTGCTGCCAATGTAATGACGTGTAGATAGCCAGAAACATGATTGTGTGTGATTCTGAAGCTTCTACCAAATGCATGATGTATGTGAGATTGATTGAAAATATCGCCATGACACCATGGGAAGATGACAATCTCACACACTGCTGGCTTTCCACTACATGTAGCAGAAATCAAATGTCAAGGATGGGAAAAGTGGAATGGAAAATCAAATAAGCAGCATATTCAACAGACTTCAACCACGAGAGAATTACACTATGCTTGGGTCTGTCCTATTTCTTTACAGCATAAACTTCACATAATTGTCTTTGCCCTTAACCACAGTGCGGAAAAGCTTGCCTCATATTTGTCTCCATAGGAGCAGAGATGGATTATGTAGCAAATCATTCCACGGATTTGACATTGTATATTTAAACAGACTCTAATTTTATGGATAAGCAGTGCCAAGTCATTTCCTATGGATGGCAGTTGTCAGCACATGGAAAGTGACACATTCTCTGTACTGTGTTTTCTCAGGCATTTACAGGCAAACTAGCTCAAGCTCTAGCAAGGCTGCAGGATGGCAGCAGACTTTATTTGAGCAGTTCAGTGATACTGTAAACGCTCCTAAATTTAACCAAGCAGCTTCCAACAAAGCTATGGTTGTATGGAAAAAATTATTGAAGGTGTTATTTTTTCTAAACTGGTGGGAGAAAAATGTAACAGAAAATCATCAATATATGAATCTACAATCGTAGTACAGTTTATTGGAGAAAAAAATAAATCAAGAAAGAGCAAAGAGCTTCTCTTCACACTGTATCCTACAATCAGCTATAGTCGCAGCAATTCTCAGACCAAAAACCTATTAAAGGACAAAGAACATGAAGGGGTGGTACCACAAACAGTCACTCAAGAACCAAAGTGACCTTTCACAGGCCACTAATTTTATGCAGCAGTGAGGGAAAACCACCGTGTATGAAAGGGAGGAAGAAAAATTGTAGTAATTCAAAGGATTTTTATGCTTTTTGCTCTTCATATTCAAAGCCTGCTTTCAGTATGAGCTGCCAGAATCCACTTACATACTCTAAAAACTGCCACAGACTCTATAGGCAACACAACACCATTTAATATAGCACATTCCATACACTATGGAAGACTATGTGCTTGAAACTCTGCATGGAACCATGAAAACATACATGAGAAGAATAAAACAAGACAAATGGAGGAGGACAATGAAAACAAACTTGGAATACTATGACCCTTTAATATAATACAATAATATTACAGAGCAGCTGCATATATGTCAAAATGTCATTTAATTGTCCAGATTTATTGTATTTAAATGATTCCTTATGCTACTCCTTTCATTACTTTTTAATTAGTTTGTTTTACATTAACATAACATATTAGCTGCTTATTAGTGGGTTATTTTTGTCTGTCACACATTATTAATATCTCTGAAGTCTTTGAATTCTTTTATGCGAACCCCTGAGGAAAGCTGCAGAGCCTCTGTGTGTTTGTGGCAATGTCTTTGAAAAGCTACAGGTGGGAAACAAATGAGGGCATATGGTGTCAGGGTCAGGCTGTTGGATGAGGGAATTCCACTCGGAAACACGCACATAGCATTGTCGCCACAGGACCAAAAACATCAACAACCCTCAGGGGGTATAATCAAAATAATCCAGTAAAATGAAGAGCTTCAGAAATTTTTTGAACAGCTTTGTCTTAATGTGTGCAGATGAATCATAGAGGGAAAAGTAGAAGTGTAATGAGAATGACTATCATTGTATGTGCGTGCATCTTTATGTTTGTTGTATGGGATGTTAATTAGAAACATTATGAGGTTTAATCACATGCATTTTATTTACATCATATAATACTGAGCATATCTGCAGAATTTAGAATGCTGATATGAATTAATTACACCTCTGAACTGAATGAAAATGAAAATGAAAAATATCTCCAGGAAAAAAAAGGTAATTGAGTTTAAATATGTTTAAATTGAATATTAGAAAGAAATGAACAAACTTTATGAAGTAACAGCAACAAAAGAAGGCTTTAATATAAAATGTAAATAACAACAAAATTGTTTGCAGCATTAATAATCTAAATTGGCTTCCCAGACAAAAATGGATCATTTGCATATGCTGCATTTTCATGGTCAATATTACGTGAATTAACCACTGAAGGATTGTTTTAATACATGAAAGGGAGCTGACTGTTTCTAGTTCCTTTATCATAATGGTAAAGAAAAGATGCTCAAAAAATACTAAATACTAGAGGTTCTTGATATATCAGTCAATAACAGAAGATTTTGAAATACACTGATATATAAAAAACATTACAACCTTAAAACTGTTCAGATACTTCTATTACACTGCACTGAAACGGCTCTTCAGAAGAAAAGGTTGTGAATATTGATGCAATATGTACAGGGAAGGGGGAAGTCATAAAAGCTTCAGTCTGAATGAGACCAATCTATTGCAGGCTTCATGGGCCAAGGAGGACAAAGCTATTGACAGAGAAGCACACAAAAAGACAAAACTGATGTTTGCACAAACGGACTGTCAGAAGTAATGATATATAGTCAGAGAAACCAAAAAGGAGCTGCTTGGGAATTAAGTGCAGCATCTGTTTATAGCCAACAAGGAAAATAACATGGTACCAACAGAAAAACACGGTGGAGGGTCTATTGTGTGTAGTTTCTTCTAGTGCTGCAGCCGCTGAATGTATCAAAGGAATGATGAAATCAAAGGACCACTGAAGTTTTAGAAGGGAACTGTTGTAGTGATTGTTACAAAACTAGGTTTGAAGCACAGGTTTGGTGACTTTCATGAGGCCAAATGCCTCAAGCAAACATCTAATCTTGCTTCAGCTTATTTGTATTTATTTCTGAAGACACTCAAATTGATTTACTTGAAATTCAGGGGTGGGAATAGATCCGTAAATGTACCCAGTATCACACAAGTAGTTCTACAATGTTTTACTATTTGAGCCTAGATCAAAGCTTCATTTTTTCCTGAAACAGACATGCAAATCCTGATATTGGATTGTGATTAGCCAAAATATAACAGCTACAATTGTTTTAAAGATTTCTATCCCTCTATAGATGGTGATAAGGAGTACTTAAACCACTTTTGTGCAATAGAAATGTGTTAAAGCACTTAAAGTGGGCTACAGATGATGACTTGAATTACAATTCACAGGGGGAAAAAAGTTAAAATAAAATGTCAAGGGAGCCAAGCACTGCTTCATAAGAATAATAATTGTAATGGAATATGCAGAGTTCATACACATCTTTCCAAATGTGCTTCGATTTAATGGCATATTCTTGTGTTTTGTTAGACACTGGGCAAAAAGAAGGGTCAACCTACTAAAGATTAGGAGACCGGAGATGTGGCCTTTGGACTAAAGGAGTTGGTTCTGCTTCTTTTCTTAGTCCTTTTCAACCATCGCCAAATGGCGCCTCAGTTGACAGAGTGAAAGGGTACACAAGGGCGCCAGCCTCAAGTGCAAATGTTTGCCAGCAGTAATGGGCTTTTGTCCACTGGGCAAGCGAATGTGAGGTTTTGATGTGTATTAAATTCAAAGATGTAGGAATGTGAATAGAATTACTGTACAGATCATGTATTTAATTCTGGGTCTTGATAAAGTGTCTGTGATTGTATCTCAGCTGGTTGAGGAACAAAATTTCCCATTTAAAACTTTTAAGATGTATTGATATGCATCTCATTTTTCCCCACTTATCTGTATTACTCTACAAGCAGAGGTGTGAAGATTGGCTTTTAATGTTGAGTAGTGAAACTGCAAAGAGAGAAGGTGTGAACAAAATTGGCACCAAATGCCATGAGCAACTATGATCCTCTGTAAGTAATGACTTCAGTCTTTTCCTCACATAGATTAAAGGATAAACAGTAAGCCTGCAAATTGACTCGCTCCAATCGTTAACGTCATGGATATTCTAAGAAATCTAGTGCACTTAACCACATTAAGTGAACACAAAGTGGCTGAATTTCCAACTTGGGAGGGGATCAAACTGATGAGGAGGTTAAGGACAATATTGGACAGGACTTCCCACTTAGTGATTTCATGGCAATAGACTTATCAACCGCAATGCAAAACTAAATGCTTCCTATTTATGCTTGTGGACATAAAACTGTGGAATTCCTTCCTTTGGCATTCATTATTTCATAAGTGCAACACTCCATCAGTCCACAATACATTTTAGTTATTTTTTTACACTTTTTTCCCCCTTCTATTTAGTATAGAACAATTTATCATAATTCTGTTTCAGTTTGTGCATTTGTCATGTTTCAAACTCAACACATAAATTACCTGGGGCATCTACAGAGTTAACAAAGCTTGAATGTTGCCATCAGTTAGTTTCTCTTACATTCCATACTACAAAATAATTAACATCACTTCAGGTATTAACATCACCTAGGTATTGGTACTAATGCAAGAAAACTTCATTTTGTCATTGCATCACATCAGTAAAAATGGTTTGACTACAACAGGCTCCACCGTGACTTTTGTACTTGTTGAAGAACATCTGAAACCTACATTTATTTAATGCAATGCAAAGTTGTCCTTGCTGTGTTTTGAAGCCGATATTTCCACTCTGCAGCACGGAAGGGGAGTTTGCGGCCATTAATCATTCCACAGGTGCCGGAGTGTTGTCAAAATCCATGTGTTCCTTTGCTTTTTCAACGCAAATGGAAAGTAGAATTGCAGGATGGTTGAAGGCTTGAGAGTTGGGGTTCAGCACATCACAAAAACACAATTTCCTTTCTTTCTTTTCTCCTGCCCTGAATTTGTCAGGAGAACCAAGTCCAGATTAATTATATTCCATTTTGTGGTCATCTTCGTTTTTTCTTCTTCTATGACTCTTTTCTTTTTCTTTGTCTTGCCTACAGTCCTTACAGCCATCCCAGCACCATTTATCACGTTGCCATCTCGACAGTGCCTTCTCCCTTCCTTGCTGGGAAGCCATTAGAGCATCTCTGCATCATGGCGGCCAGATTGCATTCCTGTCCCCACACTCGACATTTATCATCTTTTGTCCTAACTTTTTATCTGCCCTGCCCTCTGTGAAGCCCTATCTCCAGTGCCCAGTATAATGAAACACTGGGAGGTGAGGCTCAAGTAAATAACCTAATTAAACCTAGCAAACAGGGACAAAGGAGAAAAATGCACAAAAGGCCTTTGTGAGGATGCCAGTGGAGGAACACTCACAGATGGCAGTGAGGAAGTCGAAGCAGTGATGTGGCACCGTGCCCATACCACCTTCCCATCTCTGTATTTATAGTACTCTTAGTGGTGCGGTTGTTTATCCAGAGATGTTGTCATTACATGATTTGGATCTACAGGGTATGACATTTTACACATATACTGACAAAGTCCTAATTATGCCTCAATAAATATCTTTTTTTTTTTAAAGACTACATCTGTTATACAGCCCAAAGCACTGAGTTGTAGGTCCTACGAAAAAATCTATCCTTCCCTTTCACTCCCTTTTCCGTCTTTGTAATTCTTAGGCAAAAGTCAAGCCAACTCTGATTGGTCTCATTAGGGACAATTTGAGGAATACTATACGTCATAATTATCGGACAACCCCTGCAAACAGTATCGAATAGCTGCAATAAAATGTCAGGAGGACATTAGTGGCCAATTATTAATCCATATCAAGCTGGGGTGGACAATTTAATTATCATCTAATCAATATACCCAGATCTTGAACAGATGTAGAGCTGTGACTAAATGGATAGGTCTGCTTTCTAAGAAGCAGTCTGCATGTGAGACAAAAGGGGGCAGTAGTGAGCATGACCATAATATCCTGTATGCATAGTCAGTGGTAGACTCTACAGCTTCTTCCATTGATGGACAACAGCTCAGCTCTGTTTAAAACAATCTAATGAAATCAGTTCTCTTAATTTGCAATATTAGACTAACGTTTTGGAGCCGGTGAATATACTTAGCAATTTTTAGATGTGCAATTACACAATCAGGTCAGTGGTCCATATTACTTGTGTGCATTTGTTTCACTTCAGGTCAGCGAGATATTCTCTTTGCTCCTGTTTCTTGACCGTTTCTCGTGTTCGTTTTCATCTCTTAACCACATAAGTTGAACCACAACTGGAGCCATTGATGGCAAAGAAATGCTGGATTTGTGTGTGTATTCAAAGATTTTCCCAGAATACTAAATGAGGAAAGAATATAGTATATCTACAGACAATTTAAGGCATAAAAGGATCATTTTTATGGGACACAATGTCCTAAATAAGGATTTATAATTAACATACTGTAGGTTGGGTTTTAAGGGTTTACTCAATGCCCAGAGGTAAACGGATTAATAGAGTTTTTTTTTATAAGTTTAATAAATTTTTTTCAAAAGTTTTTTTCCTGCAGTTGTTGTAACATGAATTTGCCCATTAATTGATCCAAATTATATCTGTTTACCACAGTACTTTGACTAAAGAAAAGGCTTAGTCTGCGTTTAACACAGCCATGTGCTACTCAAACTTCACCATATACAAGCAAAGCTAGATAAATAAATAAAAAGATCCATCATGCAGGAGAGGTGCACTGCTGGCACAGAGCTGCGCTAGCTAGCTTTTATTAGTAATTTGTTGTAATATTGCATCATTGTCTGTAATATTACTTACATTATGTTGGTACTCTCTCTGTTCTCTGTGCAGTCTGAATAATTACTCTCATTGTACCTGAAACAAACTATCTCAAATAATGTCAGTCAAGGCTTTGTGGGAGTGATGAAACAAAATGAATGGTGTGTAACAGACCCTTGTGGCTTTCAAAGATGCCACACAATGAGGCATGGCAAAACAAAAGTGGCTGTCTGCCACGAGACTGCAGCCATCTGAGATAAGAATACCCTTTCATGGTTTTGTTTTGCTTTTTGTGTTTGCTGTTATTCTGACTCCCATCTCCATCAATGAGTTGCTTTATTCACTATGCAACCAATTGATGAAGATGCCTGGAACTGGATCATTTTCACCATCTTTTGCTTTACTTAATGTTGCAGTGGATTTAACATAAGACTGCATATTTCTTGTCTTCATTTCCCCCTTTAGTGAATTCACAGTGTTGTGTGCTCTACTGCAAACCTAAAGTAACACAAGTCAAAGTGTCACTGTTTGTGTGCAGAGATAAAACCTCATTTGATACAATGCGGTTTGAAGAGTCATTTCAGCTTTGACAGAAGTTAGTTAAAGTTCTATTTAAAGACATTCATTTTCCAGATAAAAGAACAAAATCCAAATATGTCATATCTTTAGTCTGTTTACTTTGGATTTTCATAACACTATTTCAGATCCTTTTGAAAAGGGTTGGGATTATTTTATAATATGCCAAGAACCTAATCATATCAGTAGGATTAAAGTTGTAGGCTTCAGGATTAACTTTTGAAAGTTATCTTTGAGCTTTGAACAAAAAAGCATAAAAGAAACCTCAGTAACTCATGTTAGTCTTCTCTTTTCATCAGAACAATCACCTCATCTGGATTGAATGGCTTTGAAAGTCAATCTTTTCACTCTCCAAGTTATATATCCATCTAAGGTCTTTCTCTCCCTTGTGTAGCCTCAAGTGTCTCTGCATCTCTTGGTTATTTCTATGTAATTTCTCTGGGAGTTTACAGACTGATTGTTAATCAATCTGACCCTTTTCTCTGTCTATATCGATATATATATTTGCATTTAATTCTTATTTTACTGAGTGAAGTTGCTGTTTTATTTGTTTACTTATACAGCATCTTCTGATGCATATTATGGTTGTGGTGTTTTTTGTTTTTTTCCTTTTTTTTCTCTCACCATCTAACTCGTGATGCTCTTTGGCAGTAATGGGGAATGAAAGCATATTATTACACATAATATGCTGCATTGTGCCTCTCCTGGTTCCATTAGGTGTCCAATGTGTATGTGGAGAACACAATGCTTGTTTTACACATATACACCACCCAAACAAGGAATATGAACAACATTGTATTGTTGATACTTGAGGCATACAAATACTATATGCCTGAACAAAGTACATCAGTCAGATACTGTATTGTATGTGTGGTGCGTGCAAAATGAAATAGATGCATTTGCTTATGCTGTACACTATTGTTATACATATACTATTGTTACACGGCATAGTGACAATGATTCAACTGATTTTCATTATCACATATTATCTTAAGGGAATTATTAAGTAAAAAGTGGTGTTTTCAGAAAAAAATTCTATTCAATTTAAAATGGACACAACATGCATCTCCACATCATTCATAACCCAGCCTCTCTGTGGAGTTTTGCTACCTGCTAAGTGAGTAATTTCTCCTGGGTGTTTCCATTCTCCTCCCCCTGGAGTTGATATAACTGAGCCGAAGACACAAATAAGGATGCCCCTGTGGGATTTAATAGTGAAACTACAACCCAACCTTTCTGAGGACCCCTCTCCAGCAATAAGGAACTGCACCGCCAATTAAATTGTTCCATGTAATGAGAGCCAACAGATCATGCAGTGTGAAATTTCTTTATCCAAGCGGTTGCGGGAAGGGAGCAAAAGGGAATCTCTTCAAGACTCTCTGATCATGTGTTATTTTTCTTCTTTCTGACGGGCACGAGGAGGAGAGTGGGACAATCTTATTTGGTAAGAGTATTTAAAGAAATCCATGTAGGCACAAATCCGGACATCTCAGAGTATGCTATGTGCTCTCATGTACTAACTAAAGAGACTGAGGGAGAGATAAAAGTGAGGGGGAGATAGGTGTAAGAGCTGAATGAAATTGGACTTATGAGGTCTTAAGTTGACGATGAATTATGTTCGACTTCCTTCATGAGGAAATATTTTGAGGGAGGAAGAAACAAGTTATGTTCTTCCCTTTAGAAAAGGCATGTCCAAAGTCGGTCCTCAAGGGCCGCTGTCCTGCAGATTTTCCATGGATCCCAGCTCAAACACACCTGACTCATAAAATGGATTCAGCAGTAGTTAGGGACAATGACTGATTTATTCAAATCAGGTGTGTAGCAGCAGGGCGACGTGAAAACCTGCAGGACTGTGGTCCTCGAGGACCGGAGCTGGACACTCCTGCTTTAGAAGCAAGGGAGCACTGACAATCCTACCGTCATCTTACCTCCAAGTTGTACATTAATTATCTTCACTTAACCTGAAGTAAACTTGATCATGATTCAAGTGATGGCGGAGAGTGTTGTAATTAATTAATTGATGAGAGAATGATGAATAACATGGTACATAGTACCGAGGGAGTATTAAAGCTAAAGGGAAAACAGCCTGTTCATGGATGTTAAGATGGATGCTTTCTAAACACGTCATAAATATCCTGGGACCTTTCAGTAATGGCCTGTGTGAGAACGCATATTCCATGTTCCATGATTTGACGGGATGGGCACTTAGAGTGCTATTAGGAACAAGGGCTTGGCTCAGTTTCAGTTTGAAAAGCCTGTGGGTCTGGCTGTGGCGTGAGAGCACTTTCACCTCTCAACGGAGGCTTTTACTCTCATTTGCCATAACTAATAAACCACACTAAAGCCGTGTGTCACAATAAATCTCTGCCCCTCAAATGGCATGAGTCATTTGGTCATGCAGAGAAGCCAAAAAGGGAGGGAGTAGAAGTCGCAGAGTGTGTGAGAATTAGTGTACGAGTTAATGAGTGAGCTTGCATACAAACAAGAGAGAGTGCAGAGTGACAGGAGAGTGACAGATGCAGTGTGTGAGAGAGTAGTAGGTGAGAAAAACGACTCTCCAATGTTGGACTATGTGCACTCACTCCATCAATCCACCGAATGTAAATCAGCTGTGACAGGAGGAGCTTGGGGCGTAAAGATTCCCAATCCGTGTCAAGCATTGGAGAGTGCTTTAGGTAAGAAGGTGGGGATGTAAGCTTTCCTGGCTATGACTAAGAGACAGCCCCAAGGCACTCCATGGAGATGAATGGTTTAGATCATTAACCCCACTGCAGAATCCCAACATGCCCCACAGGCACACAAATGTGCTGAGCTGAGATGAGTGCAATGTGTCGCCCTCGTAGGACCCCTGGAGTGAGACCAAAGCTCCGGCCCAGGGCCAAGTGTTACCTGTACGAGCACATGTACATGATCACATGCACAGGAGCACATGCACAGATGCATCACTTCTGAGGCAGAGAATTCTAAAAGGTTCTTATAATGATACATGTATGTGATATGTGCATAAAAACACTTCAGCTCCCTACACACAGACAAATCAGGGATGTGAGATGATTTCTTAAACATATAGTATTGAGGGGGCTCTTTAATTTTCAAGAAAATGATCAGTTGAAAGACTAATCCTTCCACATAATCTCTGAATTATATAAAATAGTGAATGCTTCACACTAGACAGGTGATCCTGACATTGTGATCATGAAGCTACTCTGTAGGAAGGGCCAACAATAACAACAATCAAAAATGAATAAATAAAAAAAATAAAAAAATTCTAGGTAGTTTTCTATTTCAGTTTTTCATTTATTTATAAACTTTTTTAATTCATATAAATTTTATTCATATTTTTTTAATTTAGCAATTTATTCATCTATCTATACATTTACTTACACACTAATTTATGTATTTCTACATTTATTGGCTTAGATTAATTCATTTGGACATCTATTAATTCTGCATTTCTGCTACACAGTAAAAGGTTACCCTGGCAGAATCTGGTTCCAACAGGTTAAACAAAATAACAGCAATAATAATAATGATAATGATAATGATAATGATAATAATAATAATAATAATAATAATAATAATAATAATAATAATAATAATAATAATAATAATAATAATGATGATACTAATGATAATAATAAATATACAATAACTGAATTATAGATAGACAAATATGAATGAATAAAATAAATAAATAAATAAATGTATTTGAATATTTATTTAGGGTGGCATTTTTGGTCTTTTCTATATGATTGCTAGACATATTCAATTATATCAAAGATCTAATAGAATTAGAACTAATGGCATTAAATGACTGTTAATTTAGGAATACCTGTACATCATAATCATTGCTTATGCTTGTAAGACTTCAATGATATAAATTACTCAACTCAACTTAACTTTATTTATAGAGCCATTTAAACCAACCACAGCTGTAACAAAGTGTTGTACAATAATAACACAGCAACAGGAAGGAAATAAAAACAATTAACAGGGAAATTAATAATATAAAAATTGCTTATTGTTCTTAAAACAGTTTAAAAACAATAAAACAATTTTAAAAAGAATAAAAATATTAAAAATAAATAAACCAATAAAACAAACCATAAAGCACTAAAACAGAAGAAGAGTCTCATGCCGGGTTAAAAGCCAAGGAATAAAAATTAGTTTTATGACAAGTTTTAAAAATGGACAGTGAGGTGGATTGTCTAATCTGAAAGGGGAAGCTCATTCCACAGTTTTGGAGCGGCAAATGAAAAAGTTCTGACCATAAATTAGACCATAAATCACTTACAGTATATGTACTTGGGAATATAATGGCAGTTCTCCCTAGACACAGTGTTATGGATCACTGCACTGTGTTTATAAAGTATTCAAAATCTTTTGAGCTTCTTGCTAGTGATTCAGTGCTTCAGAAAAGGTTTACAATCTTTGTAAGGTGCAAATATAATAGGCGTGTAATGCCTGCTAGAGCACTTGAAAAAAACTGAAATCAGCAATCACTAAAATCATCAGTGACACTTTTCAAAAGTCAGGATTGGGACAGCACATTACATCAAAAGTAAAACCATCTGTGGTTCATAAGCTTGAGTCTCCTTGCCAGGTTTCAGAACAACATGTTCTGCCATCCAGATGAAGTCTTTTTCAGGAAAGGGCTTGTTTATTTCAGCAAGACAAGGCCAAACCACATACACCTCTTATAACAGCGTAGATCTGCAGTAAAAGAGTCCAATGGCTTTCCTGAATTCCAGACCTGTCACTTACTGACATTTGGCACATAATGAAGATAGAAATATAATCCTTTATCCAGAGAGAATGGAAAAACATTTAACTTCAAACTAAAGAATTCCTTGGTATTGTTAGAAGAGGACTATCATAGTAATAAATATGCCTCTATCCCAGTGTTTTTTCAAAACAATGTTTGAATAAAAAAAAATATATTTTCAAGAAAATAAAAACACTTTTTGGGAGTGGTTTTGAATAAGACATAGTGATATACTAATTTTAAAAGTTCTAAAATATGTTTTTAGTCACATTTTCCCCCATTTTTATCCCAGCTCCTTTGAATAAATAGTGGCAAACTACTGCACGTGCGGATGATATGATCTCTCACTCTTCATTGTTCACACTGCCGTGAAACATCATCTGTGCGGTGAATGCTCATGTATTTCAGACTTGACTGGCCGAGTAATCCCATTGCAGCAGCTACAGCATCAATCTATTAATTGCACTGTCACTGAGGCAATGTCATTGAAACACCTGCATTTTGATACGGTTCAATGGCGCGATGTGTTGAAGGGTGATCAGATTGAGTGCATGCGCCAGCGAGGCCAGAATCATGCCAAATGTGAGCCCAGCAGATGCAAAACAGCTGGCACTGTGCTCAGCTCACCGGCTGACCCACAGTTTCGAAGACATGTGACAAGGTACCAATTTGTGTGTGTGAGAGAGAGGAAGAGATTCTGTGTAAGTATAGGAACAAATCTCTGTGCACTGTATAAGCGTGGTATGCCGTTGTTTTTCTGGAACCTTAAATGCTTAGAAGACAGATAAGGAGTTACAGGCTGATTGAAACAACCGACTATGACAATTGTTTTGTTTGGAGGCATTCAACTTTATGGATTTGGAAATGGGCATTTTTGAAATTCGTTATTTGCCACTCCAATGGATATCCAACTTAGATTACAGTGCTTTTGGTCTGTCAATACTCCCTGACACAAATAAATGCTACAACATGGTACAACGTGCTCCACCAATTTTATAGTCAGTTATAAGTTCACTTTGTTAAAGCTATTTGCAAGAGGACTACCATTTAATTACCTTCATGCAGGCCTGTACAACATGTCTATATTGTATGTGATTATCTACTTTTCTTAAGTGGGAGGGTCAGGGAGGGTCAAGGACTCTGCTTTTGTGTGTTTTTTTGTCGTCCAAGTCCAAGGTAAAATTACTGCAATGCATATATAAGGGCTAATGGCCTTAAATAATACACTTGAGTAGTTGCGAGAGAAATCTGTATTCATCGAGTTAATAATGGGTCTGATACAACCTCCGAACATAATTGCACAGCACATTGTTGACAAGCAGTCAGTATGGGCATTTACAGAGGGAGAAAATGATAATGACTTCTTACTCGTTTAGTTCAACCTGCAAGCAAGAAGCATCTTGCATGGCGCTGATAACATTGTTTTATCTCAGATTCCAAGCCTTGTCACAAGGTCTTCATCCAAACAACTAGATGGTAATTAAGAGCTGGCACACTCAGCCGAAGGTGTTTTTACCACATTTATTTGAAGTGTGAACACGCTGCATACTCTCCCCTTGTAGATATCGATGCACGTTTTAAGGATATACTGTACCAAGACACGTTTTGAAATGAACGAGTGGAGCCAACAATGAGATTTCCACTTGAGCAGTGTCCGGCAGAATGATGAACGAGGCGGTAGACTTGAAGAATTACAGTGATTTAAAGTTGGATCAAACCCTCCGCGAGTTCTGTTCCCCTCTTTCTTTAATGTCACCTAATGTGGGCACACAAACATGTAAGCTCTGTGTGTGTTTATTTGTGTGTCTAATTCGATGTGTACCAGGCAGTGTGTGGGGGGTGAATGTAGGCTGCAGCTCTTAAGAGTGCAAACTGTGTGTTCGTACGTGTGTGTGCATGTATGCGCCTGGCTTGTGTGTATGTGGGTATGAGTGTAAAAGGGAATGGAATAGACTCAATTTAAATCAAATTAGCATGCAGGCAAATTAAGCACAGGGATTTAATTTGAGCTGTTGTAAAAATGCTAATTTCAGTACAGCCCGGAAGCCTATATGCAAATACAACACTATTTTACAATAATTCATATTAGACCAGGCATGCATAAAACACACATATTACAGCCTGATGTAATCTGGGGAATGGAGTATCATTAGCTATCGGACTAGCTACAAGATGAGTCTGTGGGTATATTATGCACGTGCATGTATTTGGACTCCTGCATTTGTATATATTGATACTGTTGCTGCTTTTCACGACATGTTCTTGCTCGAGGGACTGGCAGCCTGTTTTTTTGTTGGATTTTTTTTTTTCTAAAGATGTTTAAAATGATATTCAAATTCCTTGGACACAACTGCTGTCCATCCATGAGAACTTTCTGTAATGTCCCTGGATGCTGTTACTGTCTGTTCCTGCAGTACATGTTCTTGGACACATGTCTTTGAATGAACGTAAAAGAAATTATCATTCAAATGCAAAAGAAAAAAAATATCTTAAGAGAGTCCGTCAGAAATTGTGAAAAGAAGATACAAAACTCATTAACATAGAAACATGGCTGATTTACACATTTGTACCTTTTAACGTGTGAAGAATCATGCACCCCACCCTGCACCATTCAGCCCTTTTCACCCGGCAATGGATCAAAAGAACTGCAACATCAATAGACGATCTGCTGATTCCATCCCATGTGATTCAACTCAAAAGGACCTACACATACATTAGGTGCCTGTGGAGGTCGTGAATGCTTGGGGGTGCTTGTGAGAGAGATGAGGTTTGGGTGCTAACATCTTCATGTTAACAGAGGCCGGGGTAGCCCATCAATACTCATTTGACGTGTTAAAGAGAATCATGCTGGCTCAGTGGGACTCACCACGGCAACCACCAGCAAAAGGGAGGAATCAATTAAAACACAATTAAGCCCAGGGTTTGACATGGTCCAACGCAGCATGTGTTAGAGTGGGCTAAATAATTTAGATGTTGGCTGGAATTTTGTGAGAATATAAAGATGAGCTTTGGTGGGTATTTTGCTCTCTGAAGAAAAATAAATATCCTAAAACGGCCATCAGGTTTCATATTTGTTAAAAGTAGCTCCATCATTATAAACTGATACATTTCATCTGTTGCTCAGTATATGCATAAAGGCCACAGGAATTTTTCTAGTTTCATTGGCACTTTTCACTTCATATCTGTGTAGAGCTCATGATACAGTCTTTGATGTTTTTTTTAGTTCTGATTCCTACAATAAAGTTTGAGGCTGTTTCATCCCTTCCCAGGTGAGGATGTTAAATGCATCCAGCTCTCCTCTCATCTCAAATGTTTGATATTTGCATTACTGTTCAGCAAAAGACAGATAAATTGTTTGTTGCTTCTCTTCTCTCATTCTCTGTCCCTTCAGCTCACCAGGGACAATTATGCCCCCCCCTTTTAAACGATTGCCAAGCCCAATTTGCCACACAAATTAAACATGCCACAACTGAAGAGTAAGGAGGCCAGGGTGAACAAGAAAATGAGAACGACAGAAAGAGACAAACACAAAACTCTGTCAACGAAAAAAGAATCAAATATTGAAAAAAAGAATAATGTAGGAACATTTTTTTAATGTTCTTCTCACAGAACAGTTGTCACTAAAACGGAACATTTGATTGAGGAAAAAGACAAACAAGTTGACAGAAATCTATTATATTCGGCTTCCTGATTGCCATTTTTCTTAAGTAGGGGCTGCAGTGTCCGTTGTGCAGGGAAAGAGTGACTCTGAGGATCGTGCCATCTGTTGAGCAAGCAGACTCAGCCATTTTCTGCTCTCGTGTCTCATATCCTCAACTGTGTCCACAGCCGGAGGCTAACTCACACCCAAATGGACCCAGTGCGACAAAAAAAAAAAGGGCAGCTTTCTTTTTAGAAATGCAGTCGGATTTGGTGCTGATCTGTTGAACTGGTTCTTGGTGCACATGCAGAAAAAGTCGCAGTATATCTAGGATTGATATGCCAGTGCAGCAGCACAGTACAGTATAGAAGGAATTAGGGCTTCTGTGAGTCGCTGGAAGGGGTTATTGCACTGCTTCCAAACAACATGGGGAGAAGGTAGGGGAAAGACAAAGAGCCAGGCGAAAAAATGGAGACAAAAAGCCCAAAGAAGAAATGAGGAGAAAATTGGCAAGAGGGCGATTAGGAGGAAAAACAATAGAGGGGAAGCTGGGAAAGCGAGGAACAAACACATGCACGTGGGAGATCAGGCAGTGCAGGAACAGAGAGAACTAAATATAAATCCCAGAGCTAATATGTACAGCCTGAAGTGGTTCTGGCTGAGAACGGGCACTTTTTCTCATACCTCAGTTTCAGACAGGACACACACATCAGACCACATGACCTCACCCAACTCCCAGACACCTCTTCAGTCATTAACAGACAGCCACTGTGGCTCCCTCATGATAAGTTTGTTTTGGCTTCGGGATGATGACCCAGCACAGCTGTTTAAGGAGAGTATGGGGTAACAGCAGCTGCTAATAGCCAGACGGCTAAAGGAAGGAAATTAATGGGGGGGGGATTGTGTGCACTGAGGCGTCAGGATTTCGGGGCTTGTGAATGCAGTTGTGCAGGTCTTCATTACATTTGTGCTAGGAAGCAACAGTTTGGAAGTTTTAGCAACACAGTTGTCTGAAGGATTTGCGAAGTGTGTTTTTCTTTTCTTTTTTCCATCATCAAACGTTATGTAAATTAACACCGAGAAGATTGAAGTTTTAGAAGAGATAACTTCCAAGTGCTTCCTCTGTAACATTTATCGACCGTTGATGCCTTTTTGGAAGGGACTCATAATTAAATTGTGTCAATAAATCCTGGAGCAGCACATAAAATGACGGATAAACGGAGAATACGTTCCTCCATTTGCTTCTCCCCTGCTGAGAGACATATGTGGTGGGAGGAAGGGAAGAAAAATAAAACACATTTGGAGAGATTGCAGGGAACATTTCTCAAGCACAAAGTTGAAAATCTCACCCATCAATTTCACTTTGCGTTGCTCTGTTGTATATGACCTTGGGTGAATGATCCTTTCAGTCAGAGATGTTCAGCTGAACTTAGGGGATTTCAGTGAGTGCAAAGGGAGCAATAAAATTTTATTCATCCCACTGTGACTCCAGAAGCTAATGATTCATGGATTTTAGTATAAAAAAAAAGGGGGAAAAAAGGAGAGAAGGTGGGAGAAAGGGAATCTTTGGTGTAGGACCAAAGCTCAATGAGGTTTGAAAACTGTTGTCACACATCAACGAGCAGGTGTCTGATGTCAAGTAACCCAATTCCAAAGATTTCTCATTGTGATAGTCTTGGCTGAGGCCTGAGCATTTCTGGATTTTACTGGGAGAAAACGAGATGGAAAATAAAGACTGGAACACATTTTTAAAATTTGGTGAGATGAAGAGATTTATCACTGTGAAATGTGTCGGAGAAGGTGGGAGAAGCGCAGTATGACTACTAACCAAAAGCTGTGCTCGAGTCAAACTGATATTGTTCAAGATTTGGAGATCTTTTTTTTTTCTTAAATATACACACCGGCTTTAAAGATGACCTTAAACTATATTTTATAACTCATGAGAGTCCCAATTTTCAGAAACAATGATATCCAAAAATCATGAAATAAAAAAAATACTTAACAGTGGACACACTCCGGTTTCACAAAATTCCTTTTAACCTTTTCATGTACAGACTGGACTCTAGTTGGTTCCCTGAAAAGTTGCTCCTGCACACAAACATGCTGAACTCAAAGACTGAAGTTATAAACTTTGCTCTTGTCCATGTAATAGATTTGGTATTTTATGTGTGTCTGTGCGTGTGTGTGTGTGTGGGGGGGGTTCTTTAACTGTATTTTTTTTTTTACTTGAGTAACATTTAAATTGGTGCCGTCACCGTGTAACATAATGATAGAAAATGGTCAAGTCAACTAAATGAGTAATAATATTATTGCAAATATATGTGTTGAATGTTGAGACATTTGGCTGAGTCTAAACATGAAGAAATGAACTTCTTATGCAGTTTTGATATAGTAGCAAAGAAAAGAGTTCTGCATCCAACCTGGGCAAGCAGGTAAGTCAATTACATGTAGCCATTGAATTTCACATTTAGCTCTGATTGTTTCCATTAGCTGGACTGATGAGGGTTTACAGGTTAGCTGCAGCAGCATGTTTATTCAAGTGAAAAACATCCATATAAAGCTTTTTTTAATGTTTTCTCTAATCCATTAAAACCTGATACAACATATGACTGCATATTGGCCAATTTTCATAGGGTACATGGAGTCTTAATGGGTTCATTTGTTAATGCAGTATGCATGTGTGTCTGAAACAACAGCAAATAAAAAAAGATTATACTACTACTTTTACTTAAAGAAGATTTTATTGTTTACCACAACTGTAAGTATATTTTCACAAAAGTGATTTTATTTCATTTTGCATGTGAGAATAGTGCTTGTGTGAATCAACTCTGAGATCTTTTTAAGTTTTTCTTTCCTCACATGGGGGCTCAGTTTTAAAAGATCATTTCAAAGTCAAACTAGATGCATGCGTCATTCTGCACTGTGAAGTTCAAAAGTGAAAGTTGTGAGTGTGTGTGTGTGGGAGGGGTGGATGAATGTTGAATGTAATCCCCAAAATGAGTTCTTGTATATAACGTACTTTGCATAAACAAGTTTTGTTCCAGTTTAGTATTTTAAATGAAGACTTGTTTTAAACCTGTAGAAGATGGCAACATCCCATAGTGGTCATACTGAAAAATGATCTAGGATTAATATCAGCTTTTGTGTTTCATGAAGAGGCTGTATGCAAGTATTTAAGTTCCAAGAGTGTTACATTAAGTATTTTTGCAGCTAAAGCTCAAACTTATAAAAAAGAAAGAAAACATAACATTCCATCCTTTCCATCCCATCCCAAACCCAGCACGACTTTTCTTTTGAGGCTTACATGAAAGTGTTCAGTGTACTTACTTTGAGCGTCGGCAAGGTGGAGGAGCAGACCCTGGACAAGCAGCAGCGGCAGCAGCAGCGTGGGTCTGGCTCTGTGCATGGTGGGACAGCTTGGCACCAGCATGCTTTGGCAGCCTCGGTGGCACTGGCTCACAGAGCCCTGTGAGTCAGTCTGGTCTGATTTCTCAGATGCAGGGTATTCACAGCCTATGCAATGCAAGGAAGGAAGGGAAGAGGGAGAAGAAGGAAGGAGGGAGGGAAAAAGAGAGAGAGAGAAAGAGAGAAACTGAATGAAACAAAGCTGTTTGGCTCCATGGGTTTTATCTATCCCTGCACATTTCTGACATACCCCCACACAGCCTCAGCTGGAGCTGACAGAGGATAGGAAGTGCCTGATGTGCTCACGGGGTATATTCTGACAGTTCTCTAAATGGAATAGTCACTTCACACAATGCGTGTGCACGTGTGCATGAGAGGGAGAGAGATAGCGAGCGCAAGAGAGGAAAAATCACATAGATGAAAGGGTGAGTTAACATGATTTTGTCTTCACAGCTTAGGTTGTGAGCACCAATTAAATATGCTGCATAATATGCAAGCATTTTAACTCTCCCTCTGATCAGCATTGATATCTATATCACCTTAAGAGCATCCCTTTTAAAGAAAATTTGTCAGAAATACAATATATAGTAACTCTGGAGATTGAGTAAAACTGCTCAAACTTAGTCCTGTCCTATAAAAAGTCAATATAGAATATTTTGGACACAGTTATACTTCTCAAACACTAAATCTCCTTCAATTGTAGATGCTTTAATAAATATTAAGTCCTATTCAGAGTGATGGCTGATCCAGCGCTACACAAACATCCCAAAAAAATCTTCAAGACACAGTGGCCAGCCGTCTCCATTCATGTTTTAGCCTTTTATCGAAGAACCACTACTTGGCTGTGAAAATCAATGTGATACAGTGAGCTAGTATTAGCTGCAGTCTGCCTCTATCCCTTGTCATCCATTTGCTTAAGCCTGAGCTTGATCCTTAGTGATGGATGCTTTGTGGTAGACTTCAGCTCATAACACAGCTTCCAACTAATCTGAGTGTCATACTGAATTTAGGGGTTACCATACTAGCTAGCCTGCCTGCATTGTTCTGCAGGAAACTATTGTTTCAGCTGTGGCGACTGGTGGAGTTCAAGATCAAACGGCATAAGGAAATCTAAGAAGTTTTGTGATTGCATAGTTTTCGCAGCAGTGCATTCAGCAGAAGTAACATCACGTTGGACTGCTTATCTGCAGATTTGACCGCGACCTATTAAAAGAAAAAAGGAAAAAACAAGACCCCCTAAGCCAAATCACTAGGCCCGATGATGACAAAGTACCTCATTTCCCTGTTACCAATCATCCTCTTTCCCGCTCCTAGCTTTCCCTCTTTCATTTTCTGTGGGCTGTAAATGGCAGAAAAGACGGGAAGATAGCGCACCTGTCACACTCGATTTGTGTTGGGGGGAGATAGACACGACTACCTGTCTCCAAGCGCCGCAGGGCTGGTAGCGAGCGCGAGAGCGGGGGACGTGTGGCGAAGGGAATCAATTTGAGGCAATCTCATCCCCCGTTCATGCCGCCACCGACACATTCGCACACACGAACGCAAATGTGTATGCCTCCACAAACATCTGAGAACACTAGCCTGAATTTTCACATGAGCTGCGTTTTGTAACGACAGTGAATTTGATTAAAATCAACTGGACTGAAAAACTCTGAGAAGAGCGTGAGGGGATGAAGCTGCCGCATGATCCATACGTAGCTCAGGTACAGCTGTCTGTCTCCTCAGGTTATTGTTTTATGTGTCTCCCCCTCCAAATCAAAGCGGTAGCCTGTGAGTTAATTAATGAAGTGTGAACTTCCAAAATGACGTGAGGCTGCACTGACATTGCAGTGCTCAGCAGCCCTCCCCTTCACTATACTCAACCTGCACATACACACCCATTTGCACGATTACATACACGCTGATGGAAGCAAACAAAACCATCTGTATGTTGTGTAACTACCAGTGAGACAACTAAAAGGCTGTGCTATGTGAGTAAATGCAAGAAAGTCTAACATAAACTTAGCTAAAACACACCCCACCAATGCTAATATAAAAAATGAAAACTTTAAATGGCTGCAATTTTTTGTGGAAATACCATCAAGCAAGTTGTGCTGCAGAATCCTTCATAATGTTCCAAAGGGTGACGAGCCACCTGCCAAACCTTGCAGAATGGCTGCAGTTTGCTGGCTCAACTCTTATGTCCCTGCAGTGCTGCATTGATTTTGTCAAAGCTTGTGCTCATTCACATATGGATGCATGTATAAGCATGTTCATGGTTTCAGATGATCTTTTCTGACTCCTCATAGGTGGCTCTGCCTTTACCTATTTCATCCTCTGCAGGCTTCACCTTCATTTTCATAGATTTGGTGGCACTGATGCTTCCCATTGAACATTTATTACATGAGGAACAAAAAAACAAAAAAAAACAATCTTGTCTTTCTTCCTGAGCCTCTGGTGGTATTGTTGTGTTCCCATTCAGTAGTGCTCCATTCAAAGGATTTTGCTGCTGATAGCAATCATGCATTATTAAACAAAGCCTGACAACATGCACCATGTTAATTAGAAAAGGAGGGAGTGTGTGGCAAGAAAAAAGAAAGGAGCCGTTGAGCTGTCTACTCTCTCTCCTTCCCCATGATTCTTATCAGAAATGTGAAAGAGAATGAGGGTGGGATGTTTATATTCTCCATAAAGGCTGGTTTCGATTCTCATTAAAGCGTGCTTGTTTGGCATTCTGGTCTTTTTGACTAGTAATATTGTTCAGGGTAGAAAAACAAAAAAATAAATAAACAAAAAAACATAACTGGTCATATTTCTCATATTCCAGCCATACCACAATAAACTTATTATGGGAACAAATGCAGGCAGAATGGTTATGAGCTCACCGAGGCAGCAGGTTCATAACATCAGCGTCATGCCAAATGTGTGTTTCCATGCTCTCTCACATGCTGTATTAGTTTGGAAAACCGAAAACAAACCAGTGGGAAACCAGTGCTTACATAAGAATGCTACTGATGGTGCAATTTTGAACACTTTCAACATAGATTTAAGCATAGCAGTTGTACCACATTATGCTCATCCTTTGTGAAAATTGACTAACTTGACATTGCCCAGTTCCAGGTGAAATGTGGTGTTTTGTAATTTCAGGCTCATGCACAGACTGAATAGAACTTAAAGGAAACAGTGGAATTATGGTTTGCTATCCTGACAGACCAAAGCAGCCACAAAAATGCCACCAAATCTATTAAGGCCAATCCGTCTGTAATTAGCCCAACACATGCATGGACAAAGCATGGCTAAACTGCACTGTGTGAGCCATACTGCACTGTGTTATAATACCATGCCCAGCCAGGCAAAGCAAATACAAATTTGCAATGCAGGACTTTGTATTTCCCACCAGAATAGCAAAGTTAGAGAATGCATAAATACATTCCACACTCACACTTCTCAAACTGTGATATGTATGTGCTGCTGCACAAAAACAGCAATGGTGGATGTGATTTCTGTTACTGAGTTTGCTCTGATGCTGTCACTTAAACAAGCTCCCTGATAAAGTTTTAGAGAAAGAAAGTATTAGAATCATATGAGGTGAATTTCCAACTAAAACAACGTGTGATATGCACAGACAAAATATTACTTAATCAGGAAAACCACACAGTGGCGTTTAAAACTAGTTATATATAAGTTTTGTAAAGTAAAACATGCGTGTCTGCACCGCAAGAGTTTGTGAAATTAGGATATTTCTTAAAATAAGCAGATTGAAAATAAAGGTGGCCACCACATCCATCGACACTCACCTGTTTCCTTTTAAATTCCGTCTATCATATCCTACCTAAGTTTATGTTATGTCCAAATGTTTTTTTTACAGAGTAGCTGCAGCTATCTTTAATCTTTACTTCAAGTTGTTTCTTAATTGGCACCATATCAGCTTTCAGGCTATCCTCACGCCTTACTTATGTGTACTACTTACTGTATATCTTTTTGTTACCACTCTTTGCACATGTTATTTTCCCTCTATTTTTCTGCTCTTTCATCCCCTCAACTGCTATTTTCTTCATCTTCTGTTTGCTATGGTGTGATTTAAGACTGAGTGACAAGGCCGTTTCTCACACATCGCTCTCGATCAGCCGGCATGTGTAATAACATCCCTCAAGCTAGGCTAAGCTATGCCCTGAAGTGCAGCCTCCACATGAAAAACCCTGACAACCACACATCAGAGGAGTTTATTTGCTATACTTACTTATTTACTCTCGCCCCCCGTCTCCTTGCCTCCCCTGACCTCCCTCAAACAAGCCTCTCATGGTCATAAACTATCCTTTAGGGTGGTGCCGGAAGACTTTCTGTTTGGAGAAAATCAGGGTTTATGGCTCTCGCGGCAAGCCTGAGTAATTTCTGACACACACATTTTTTCCAGTGCTGTAGCTCTTGTCTTTTTGGTTATATGTTGTTTTCTTATGAATGGATCACCCAACATGGAGCGCACAGCAGGAGGCTAATTGGATCTGATGACATGTGTTTGCCTAATAATTGGTTTAAAAGCACCTGCTGTGATGGTGGGACATGTAAATGATCACAATCCTATCTCACATGTGCGTATGTGACAAATTATTACTAGATTTCAAAGTGGTTACCCTTTTTCTGTCAGAGAAATGATGTGGGCTTTATAATGTCATAACAGAAATTCTATAAAGTAATAACTTTTGTTCCTGGTTGTGAACTCAGTAATTAATCAAATGATAGTTATTTAACTTCCTGTGACGAGTCCCCTAAATAAAAAATTTAATAAAAAACTAGCTGAAATTTGTCAGGAAAACCAATTTGCTAGATGAAAAACACGGGTCAAGGACAATATGCTGCATTTTTAAAAATGTTAACTTGTTTGGGTGCAAGAGGAAGTCTGTTTTCTGTCACGATTCAGTCCACCTACACAGACCTTGAGCATACACTTTAGAGTAACGAAAACAGCCACAAAACAAAAACTCCTCTGCACGACTCCTTCTATTTTGCTTTCAACAGCCTCACCTTGACTTTTCTCTCTCCCTGATCTACCTCGCCACCTTCTCTCACTCCCCATCCCATCACCCATCTTTCTCCCTCAACTCATTCCTCCTGCCACCTTCCACTAGCAGCTGCTGAGTTCAGATGGATGGTGCCCACAGTGCAAGACCCTGACCTGCAGTCTAGTGACTGATTATCCCTGTGCCCTGTTGTGCTGCTCCTTCAACGCATACCAACACATAGCGCACACAAAGGCATAACAAACGTTCACACATACAAGGTTATGGAGCTATTGGGCAATCTGGACACTGGGGAATTTAGAGTGGAAGAAAGCAAAAGGAGCCAAAGAAACCTATTTTATCTATGTCTGTATGTTTGAATCACCTCCTATGACCTTGTTGACACTGGTAAACACATCTCCTATTGAGCGCTAATGGATGCCACTAATGCCTTTTCAATGGGCAGCAGATAAACCCACAACAGAGTACAGTCAGCCCTTTGGTAAGCACGTGAACTGTGTACACTATTCAAATGACTACTGGCTTGTTGGGAGGCCTTCCCTTGTGCTGTGTTTGTTTGTCATGGCGAGGGAGGCTTCTATAGTATAAGCATGTGCCACTCGGCTTGTGCTTGACCTTGCGCATCAGCATTTAGTATAAGGAAAGAACTTCTTATCATGCAAACAGGCTGAATCTTGAAGAGTCTATTGTGTCGGGAGCATTGAGTGTGGCAAGATGAGGGGGGTTGGAAATGAGGGGGAAAAAAAGTTAGACGCAGCAGCCGCAGCCAACCTAGAATGGTTGGGATTAAATTTACGCCGCATGAACAGCGGTACGGAGGCGGAGGGTGGGGCTAAATCATGTAACATATTATGAAGCAGAAAAAAGCAGAGGGAGTGAGAGAAGGGCGGAGCAGAGGGCTGGAAATATAATGGATCAACGAGTCAGAGGGGGGAAAGAGATGGCAGGAAAAAGAAAGGAGGAAGAAATGTGTGGGGGGGAGGTAGAGAACGCATTGTCAGGTGGAGAGCAGGAGAGGTGACCAAGGGAGGAAAGCAGGGGAATGTGCCCGACTGCCAGTTTTTTTCTTCTTTTTTTTTCACACTGCCTGTGCCACTGACAGAGGTTGCACTAGAGAGATGGAAAAGAAGAATGAGGGATGGAAGGAGAAAAGGCAGGCAGCGCTGAGGAGGAGATGATAGCTGTGAGGCCCCTCTAGCAGTTTATATGTATTGTTTCCTGAAGGGTACGAACAGGAAATATGACAGCAGGTTGGGAGAGGGGGGAAAAAAGAATAAGACACATGGTTAATGTAAACTATTCTCAGCCTCAAAATCTCATGCTCGGGTTAAGGACCACATCCAAGCAAATGGATGCAGCTTAAAATGCACAACTCCTACACAAACATGCTCATAAATGTAGACTAAGGCATTCGTTTGCACAAACAGACACATACACAAGCATGCACGCCCTTTGCACCACATGCTCCTGGCACTTTGACATCTACCCCCAGCACAGCAATGATCTGTGGGAGGATGAATAATCTCACTTCCGTGAGGCAGAAAAATGAGAGAGAGGAAGGAGGGTGAGAGGGAGGTTGTTCCTAGCCTGAGCCCATGTCGTTTTATGGAAAGTACAGAGCTCATGAACAGACGAACAACATTCCTCTGCCATTGGCCGACATGGCACAAACACATGAGAATAGAGCTCTTTTGAAAATAACACAGGACTGGGAATTGTGTTACTCTCTATTACATATGGTATAAGTCAACAGAAATATGCCTTCTTATCTTGCTGAAACAATTGAACAACAAGGTGCATTGTGCTCTTGTGACATTTCAGTGCCTTTTGTGCACATGCCAAGCCGTTCGGAATGTAAATACACTACTTAAGCGCACATGAAGGATGTAAAGAAGTGCTTGGGGCATACATGCTACATTCACAGGGCAGCAAAATAATTAAAATGCCAAGCGTCTCCCATTATCTAAATGCAAATTGGTCTTGATATACCCTGAGCTAAAATGTAATGCCATATTATGGTTGCTGTAGTGCATTAAGGCAACACGGGGGAAATTCTTCTTCAATTGGCATATCACACTGTATGCTTTACTTTACCTAAGGTGAGATGTTTGAGATGTTCTTTTGAATCAACTTATCAGAAAGTCTCAGGACGAATTTGTGGTGTTTCATATCGGCCCCTTGTTTCATGGGTTTTATCATTAATACCTTTAACTGATATTTTTAGGGATATATTAAGGTGAGTATCTGCTTACATATTAGTATGATTCTTTTATACAATTACATATTTAGTATCTTTTCTCGCATCAGATGAAAGGTTATCAGAGGAGAAAAATTGGACAAATCTATTTTTGTTTTTCAGTTTATTCTGGACACTGTCGTCACTTTTTGTTCAGATTTAATAAGAAAAGCTGAGTCAACAACTGGAAGAAAAGACAGGTGGCATGAGAACCATCTGCTTATCAAAGCTTTTTTGCATGAAAATTTGTCAGCGTCAACATTTGAGGGCAATGGGACAAAAAATATCATCACAGATATGTTTTTGCTGAATACACAGAAGAGGTGAAATTATGTTGCTCTTGCCCTTCCATCTATATCCAGATAAGGCTGTCAGAGGAAATGCTTGGTGGGGACGAACACCATTTTCAAAAGCTGTTTTAATATTTCAAGTATCCTTACTAAGGTTTACTGAGCACTTTGATGTTGGTGGTGCTGATTATTAGATTTGAAAAGCTAGCTCTTGGACGCCCTTGAAAGGTGTTTACGCAAAGCTAAGTCAAGCCATTGTTCTCAGAGAAGCAGTGCAGGCTGCTTGTGCAACTCAGTGGAGGGAAAGCAATGGGTTACCCGAAGGCAAATGCAAAAACTCTCAATTTTTTCTTTCACCAAGACAGGCATTTACAACTGCAACATTAGCAGCCAAGAAAGTGTAGTTCCCAGTGATGTCATATTGTTGTACTCAAATAAAGCCTTTTATTATGCTGCTGAATGTGAACAAGTTGTCCTTTTTTTCTCCAGCCACCATTGGAAGATTAAAATTCAAATGAAATGCCACCTTCAAACAAATGTCAGTGTACAAAATCAAAACTGTTCTGTCTCTGCCTGCCATCAAGCACCATGCACAGTTTGACATTTAGAAGTGATTTTCACTCCTTTTGTCTTTGTTTAATATAAAATTAACTTGATAATTGTCCAAAGAAAATCTTAAGAACCCACATCAAACAAAAAGCCTTTGCTTCCAATCTATGTTTCTTAGAAACCTCTATAAATTTGCCCTCAACCAAATATAGTCCACCCCCAAACTTCCAAGAAACATGATTAAGACACTGTCAACCTGACATTGCCATCTCCCATGCTGTCAGTGGTCTTCACCAGGAGTCGTTGACTGACTGCTTCGATGTTCCTCATCATTAACAGGGCTGCCTCTGCCACAACGAGGGCCTTTGATGACAGAAACTACAGCCCCAAAGCCTGCCCCTCCCATTTTTCCTGCTCGAATGTCATCTAAATGAGATAGGGCCCAGGAGCTGGGGGATTAGACACTGCATAATTACCTAATTTAAAGACCCTAATTGAGCATTTCATTAAGAGACAGGCACTATGATTTTGCCAAATAGGACACAACAGATGTATGTTTCTTTGCATGTATGCATGAATGCATGTGTATGATATGGTAGAGAGGTGGGGGATATGAAAATATGTGTGTATATGCTTGTGTGTGCTCTATGAAACTGCAGTAGACGGTAACCTTGAATTCAAGGGTTACCTTGTTAGCAGCAAGGCCTTGCGCTTGTTTTCTGTTTACATTGCATTTAAACTGTTTGGCACATGATTGCACAAGTAAATCCAATAGACATTCACCTTTAGAAATTGACTGTCGTAAGTAAACATAGGAACTTTCCACAGAGGCAGAAGGTACAATCCTTTGATATTCTACATTTAATATCTTTAGATAATGTCCGGTTTCAAAGAAACTTTCTGGACTTACCAAAGTTTTCAATTCCCTCGAATAAACTGGAAGTATTTGTTAACATAATGATTTTTCTTGTGTTAAATTACCACAAACCTATTTTGCAACTTGACTTGAAGTGCTGATGCTTCACATTCAACACGAACTTCATGCCCATTTTCTGCATGAAAAAGATTGTTCATACTGAAACAGTAAAGACAGACTTACTGCCACTAACACTATCAGCTGTCAAACTCCAACTAGCTTCTAGGCTTTCAGCATATCTACAACAGTTTTGTCAGACAAGAGTTGAGATAAAAGACAGATATGTCTGCTTTTTAATTTCCCAAAGGCTACAATGATGCAGCTATCTACGATTTTCACCACCAAAATTGCCGGGGTTGGGTACTAAACTACATTTATTTCTCGAGAGGAATTTAAATGAGTGTTTTTAGCAGTTTTTTAAGATCTTGGAAGCTATGTGATAGAAAGCAGAACAAGCAGCGTTTAAAAAAAACTATTAGTTTGCCTTACCAACATTTTATATTTTGGAGCACACACACACATTCTTCTGCTGTTCCACTACATTACTGTGTCACTCAGCTCATTTAGTTGGACATCACTGTAATTCAAATCTCTAATTATGGGATCCACAATCTGGCAGTGGCCCATGACAGAGGTTGAAATCAATGAACAGAACTGGACTCCTGACAACAGCAGTATCCCATGATTCTTTGCTATTACAAACACTTTCAACAGCTACAATCTGTTGAGGAGAACTCTAGACCCAGATAGTTTGCTGATGACAAATTTGACCTGATTTCCAAAACCCAGCGTGCCATGACTCCTGTTTGCCCTCTCGTTGCTATATCAGGGATGACTGGGGACACTGGCAAGTCGCTAGCAGTTGCCTCACACATGATTGACTTGTTTGCTAAATGACTAGCATCTGAAGTGGCAATGAAAGCTCGGGGCTGTTGGAGCCTTTGGGGCAGACACCAGCTGCTTGACTGCTACAGATAAACTGTCCCTCCCTCTCGGGATTCATATGTGTTGAAGTCTGGCCAAAGATGCTCAGGGCTGTAATGACACTGAAACATTATGTGTCTGCCTGTGCTGTTCTAGCACAAGAACTATTATTCTTCTTTGACATGATGGAAGTTGAAAAGGTTCCTACATTAGCTGGGAAATGAACCAAGATCAAGAATTCTGTTGCTGAACCACCAATGGTAACAAGCCCAAAGATGAACCCACTGTCAGTTAAATTTTTTAACAGATGAAAATCCAAAAGATGTTTACATTTTCTAGCATCTTTTCACAAGCCACGTTCATCTCAACTTGTTAAGGAAGGAATGAAGAATGGCTTCTACATGTAATCCTGAGAAACTATGATGTGCAAGCAAATACAGAAGCAGCTGACCTGTCGCACTTGGGACAGATGAACTGTAGCTATAAATAATCTGGAATTTACATCTGGTGCTTTGACTTTTGTGATAGCTTTAATTTAAGCTTGTTTAGGTCGACAGGTTGGTTTGTGTAATACCTAATGGTGCGTTCAGACCGAACGCGATGTCGGCATCAAGAACGCTCTTGACGCTCAAAGTTGGACGCTTGACGCTGGTAAACCAGACGCTTGACATCCAGCATCAAAAACGTTCCTGATACCCTAGACGCGCATATACAGGACCTGGATGTTTTCCTTTTCAGAAAATGCGTCAATACGTCACAACGCTGAGTCACTCTGATTGGTTGACGCCCGGCACTTGACGCTCAAAACGCGCCGCTAGGAAGCTTGCCGCTCCTTGACGCGCGTGGGCCATAGACTTTGCATGACCTGACGCTCCTGACGCCAACAACGCGTTTGGTCTGAATGCACCATTACATTAAAATATTTCAAATGAAAAAGTTTTGTTATTCTCTTCTTCCCTTTGTTCCCTAACAATGCACTTCAAAAATTAAGCAAACATGAGTGTATTCCAATAAAGCAAACCACTTTTGATAGTCATATCTCAGCTGTGATTGTTGAGTAGAGTATAGATCCAATACTTTACTTTCAATAATTAAGATGAGGAATCATGAAAAATCAGAGATGAAAGCTGTACATTGTGAATCATTGTAACAATTACAACAATTGCCAATTAAATAACTGATGGTAGCTGTTTTTAAATGCTTAATATTATCTGTAAACATGATACCATCAATGTTCCTATCACCTTTTTGAAATATCATAGAAATCCAGCATACATGTTGATATTAAGTTTTGTCCCTTCAAAAAACACCTGAGTGGAAGAGTTGTGAGCAGATCATATTTTTTAATGTCTATCTACTGTACTTTATATTCATGAATAGATTTGAAGAAAAACAGTAAGTGTTGCTTACTGCAACTGAAGCAGACTGTGGCATAATTGGACATTTGTGTGTGGTACATATCCCAAGTGTGGGCAAACTACCTACACAGACCGTGTGCTCCCCATCTGAAAACACCCACAACATAATATCCTCTAATCCATGTGGTTTCTATTCTAAAGTTCCTTAATAGTTCTTGCAGTGAAGTGGAGTCAATCTAATGGGAGGCCCAATGTGGACCATATCAGCCCAAATCTTGGCCTTGTACATTCCCTATCTCCCCATCTCTGTTGGGAGACATCCATCTTGATTTCTGCTGAGTGCCAAAAAGAAGTAGCAGGAGAATCAGATGGAGAGATGGAGAGGAGGATGGAAGAAGGGTGTTCACCTGATAGCGCAGCTGCAAATCAGAAGAGTGGATCTCGGGGAGCGTGGCCCCAACGTGCTGGAAAGAGGAACTTCATCTTTATCTAATTACCACAGGGCTGTTTTGCCATGGTAGATAGCATAAGCATTTATGGCGGGTGGTTGGTATCTCATGCCTTTACAAGCACACACATTCTCACTCACAAGCGTATGGAGATATGATTAACATTCAAATACATGTCCAGTCATACACACGCACAGTAGCAAGCACGTACACATACATGGGATTTAGGGCTGAGTGCCATAACAGCCCAATGAAGTATATTCAGATTAGAAAGGTGTCGCATTACTCTACAGTTGGATGATAAATACGCGGTTAGCACCATCATTAATCTTGTACCCCTCCCCACCTTCTGCCTCTAGACGCGCTGATGTAAGGGGAGGGGAGCGAGCATACACTGGATGGAGCTACTGCCTCACTTAGGGCTGCAGCAGTGTTTCTGGGACTTTCAGGAAGCAGTGGCACATTCTCTCTATGCTGGATCTCACAAGTACATAAGGTCAAAGCAGTCTGACCCACTGGTTTCAGTTGTAACATCATTGCTCAGGGGTTCAGATTGCTGGGTCGAATTCAGGTCTTTTTGCATTAAACTATTTCTATAATTTCTTTCACATTTACCTGACTTTCCTTTTACTCCAGCCCTTTGGTCATGCGTTAGTTTCGGAGCACACAGCTTTCTGCTACCCTCCCATTTTTCATCCCAGGGATTTGCTGACATATTGCCCTGAATGGCATTTCATCATAAGTGGCTATTGTCTGGCTAATGAGCAGCATGCATAAAACACTAGAGGGCTGACAAGACAATGGCAGACATACACACACAGAAAGAAACACATGGTGGGAACAAGCGTGGATTTGCCACCAATAGCTTAAGCAGCATATTTCTCCAGCAAAAACTGACATGTCCCTTTAGGGAGACTTCAGACAGCTTTGACAGTGGCACGTTGCCTTCAATACAAACAAACCCCTATGGAGGGCCAAAGGTCAAGAGCTGTGGATATTAGGTAAAATAAATTGGCGCTGGTGCCAGTTGTGTTGTGTATAGCACAGTCATCCTCCCCCCTTCCCCTTCACTGGTTCATTTGATGAAGTATATAGGCTTTGAGAGTACATCTCTCGGATGCTGAAAGTCAGAGTTTAAGCAGGATCCTCCCACATATCTTCACTCAAGTGGTGCCTCTAGGGAGAAAAAAGAGAGAGCACTTCATTGGATCTGGTCCAAAAGGTTGACTAAAAATCTCAGTATGGACTGAATCACCAAATGCTGAAGAAGCATCATGTGTTTATATGATCCATAGTAACGTACTGTAAAATGCTGCTTTTTGCTTCAGAATCATACTGTACCATTATGAGTCAACAAACATCTTACCTAACAGTCGTACTCTAAAAAGCTGTCACAGATAACTATTTAAATTGAGTGGAGTATAACTCTATGCAATACTATATTTGCATCATATTTATCTTTATACATTTTCAACAGAAAATAAATGCAATCAAGCCCTGCAAACTATGTGTAGAGATCATCACTGTGGAGCTCATTTTTGTCCTTTAAGATTATGGCCTTGTTGCCTTTCTCAGTAATCGCAGAAACAGTAACAAGAAGAGCGTCATTCTTGCCAAGACCTTTGAGCTTAACAACAACCATACACTGTCACTATTGTGTGAAAAAGGACAATATAAACACTGGTGTTTCATTTATTTTGTTTGGCGTTTTATTTATCCCTCAAAAGGGATAAATAAAGTATTTTTCATTGCGAGATGGCTGATTGGCTCTTGTGGGGGCTGTAAAGACTTTGCTACCTTCGTTTGGAGCTGGCTCATGAGTTATTTGCTAAATTAGGGTGACGAAAACTCCTCTGTATGTGCATCACATACACTGGTATGTAAAATAGTGCTATAATCAAGCACAAATTCCAGACAAAAATGTCCACGCTCACACAGTTCCCTCGTGTTGGCCCAATTGTGTTACCACACTTTTATTGAATCTCTCAGTCGCCCCCAATCACTCTGTGCCTCGTAAAATGCGGGCAAGTGGATTGGGGCTACTATAATGGTGGCACAATACAGAAATAAACTACTTTTACTGCTGCAGACAAAGTGATGTGACCTGGAAAGGTTGTATGTTTGCTGGGATAATGACTGTATTTTAGAGACAGGCCTCAGTGTGAACTCTAATTACTTGTCTGGAGCCCTGAGCTACATTGGTCTCAAGCACTTAGTTATGAAGTCCATATTGGCTCAATGTTTATCAAACACAACATGAATGTCTGCTTAAAATATTTACCCTGGCTGCAAAATGAAGAGCCTGTTCTGTAATGTTATAAGTTAGCAATTTTAGGGTAAAATAATCCTGAAGCATAGAGTTGATGGTCTGACATGGATCACTGAATACTTTAAATGTCCACGAGACAAGATGATGTTCATAAAGAACAGAAAATGAGCAAAAGATACTCAACCAAACTTCAGAGACTCCGCAGCAACATTAAAGGGATATTTTTAAGAAAATACCCTTTGACTCTCACATTTTATATGATTCTATTATCTACACTCTGTGGAACAGGCTCCTAGTTAACTTAATCACTGTGACAACCATTTCTCATAAATATGCAAATATAATATAGACATCGTGAGTAATTCCAGAAAGACGGTGTCTTAAGGCAAAGATGTGCCAAACACTCTTGCTTAAATTTCAAGTCAAGTCTTCAGAGCACCTCATGTGGGGCAAACTGTGAAGTTTCTGAGTTCCCACAGTCACATGTTTTGCTAAAGGACAGCGTGTTGGCTTGTCACAGTAAATTTAACCGTACAATTTGCCAGCACCCTGAGCTGCTCTCATCATTCTCACTGTCTTCTGAGTTTCTAGTGTGGCTAGAAATGAAGCAGACAAAGATGGGGCCACAAAAAAAAGAAAAAAAGAAAGAGGACTGTCCTTGCAATCTCAATGAAATAATGTCATTAAAATGGTACAAAGGAAGTCTGATTATATAGATTGAAATATAATTCTACACTTAGGTCTTTGTGTGTCTCGCTTAACCACTGCCTTGCTTATAAAATAGTCCTCTACAGACTGAAAGGCAGCATGGGTTTGTGAAATAGATGGAGAAAAAATAAAAGAAACAAAGCAAAAGAAGGGGGGAGGTTGCCAGGGTATTAAGGCAATGCACTCTTGCTGGCTTGTGACTTATCCCACTGTACATTCCAGTGGTGCTGTGTGCAAAACTTTACAGTCCTCAGCCTAAAAAAGGAAAAAAAAAAACAACAAAAAAAGAAAAAAAAGCGTTGGGTGTCTTGGGTTGGTTGTCTTGTAAGCAACAATCCATTTTGTGTCAGCTGTCTTGACTCACCTATGTGTATGTGCTTACATTCCTGCTGATCTACTTAATCTCAGACAGGGAGGCAGAGTTTGTGGACTAACAGCTGGGAAATCTGTGCCCCCTACTGCCCTTGCACTCCTGCCACCCACTCTTTCTCCCTCTCACTGGCCTACCAGGTCAGCCTCCTGACGGCTAATAAAAGAAGCGGCCCTTGACTGCGAACAGCTGGGTTCCTGTGATCTAACTCGGCAAGCGGCATGCCAGGGCTTTTCCTCCAACAGCAGAAGAGTAAAGTACGCAAGAATAGTTCAAAAAAGAGAGCAACAAATACAGTACATGAAGAGGATTGGGATAAATGGTTGGGAGAAAGAGGGAGTGTAAAATAGAGTAAAGTGAAAAAACAGACATAATAGTATCCATTGGTAAGTCGGGGGAAGGGAGTACAGTGACTGTCTAGGCCCTGGCTTTTCATGGCCTAACCAGCTAATCAATAGCCCAGAGAAACACTATTTCAGCAGGCTCACTGAGCTCTCTGTACAGAAGAAATACTCAGAATGCCAACTCAGTCTCTGTTTTTTTTTTTTAATTCACTCTCCCTTCAGCATTGCACAACAATATTTCTTTTAATACAAATTCATCTTATACACAGGAAGTGATGCATCTCAGGCAGTGGTAAGTGGGCACCTACGCAGGAACCTGAATTGGACTTCAGAACGAATACAGGGAGTGGGAGTAGCTGAAGTATGCCATTGATATTAGCAAGAGAAAGCTCTGCTTTCATAGAGGACAGACTTGAGTGTTTCCAGAGTTTAATAGACAGAAGGAGTGACTTTAGAGGAATGGAATAATGAAAAAGAGCAGGCAATAAAAAAGCTGGTTCATAGCTATCTCATCCTCTGTTAATAAACACAAACTTAGATAGCAAAATGAATGCCAGAAGCTGAGGATTATTTAAGATATCGACCCCACTTTGAAACCAAATTCTTTTTATTCTCGGGAATGGCTTTGATGCCTCATATGTGCAGAAGCAGCAGGGTGTTTATGAGGTCCTCCCCTCTTGACTGGTGGCATTCAAATCTTTCAAGAGACGTGAGAATGGCACCGTTACTCTTAAATAAGGACTCCATTTGGAGACAAGGGGATGGGGCTGTGATGTAAGGGAGGCTTAAAATATTGGCAGACTTAAATAGCTGCTCAAATGACCCATCGTGCCTGACCTACGCTCCCTTATCACACTGCAGTTCCATAGATGTCTTTTCTAATTTCATGTGTGCCTGTGTACAAGTTTGTGTGCAATCAGTATGAAAGACGATTCCAGATGTTCCCAGCTGGCTGTTGCCCAGTGAAGCTCATACAGTACATTTCTGCCTGCCTAATTAGTGCACACACTCTCACATGCATGCACAGTCGATACCTCCTCACCACTCATGTCCCACTGTTACGCTGGTTTTATGGTAGGAAGAACACATGCACCCCCCATGTTTTATACAGGACACACATGCAGACAGCTAAACAAACAACCAGGGGCTTAATTACCTCATATGGGAGGCCAGGGGTGAGGGCTAATGATGAGTCACAGTGGCATAATGTAAAATAATATGCAATACAAGAGGGGGAGAAAGCAATACTATGCTGCAAAAGCAACTGATTGAGAATTTTGGTTAATGCAGTGATTCAATAGGACAAATTATTCAGCCCCAGCAATCTGCAACTGCAAGAAGTGCCAGGGTTTAACAGGCTATCTACTAACTCGACTGCTTTTTGCAAACATGACACTGTTGACTAGGAACAACACAAGCATGGGAGTCGGACTTTTGAACTGGTAATCTTTCCTTGTGCGTAATTAGAGGGAAAAAAAGGAAAAAAAATTGCATAACAAATTGATTCAAGATGCCAAATAGCATACTTGTGTCTGGATGTGCTTGCCATACTGACCTTTTCTTCGGCGACAGAACAACACTGTATGTTGGCAACAACTTCACTTCCTCACAACACAGTATGTCTTGACATCTCCTGCCAGCTTGTCAACGCAGGGCACTGTGTGTGGTTTTGACAACTTTTTATCTTTTTTTCTATTTTTTAAGGCACAAACTCATTTCAAATGAAGGATTAGTAAAATATATACTGATAAAACTTTTTACCGTATGCAGGAAATAAATCAGCTCATCAGCTTCAAGTAAAAATAAGTTTTCTAAAAATATGAAATATTATGAAAATTACAGACAGCCTGATTGCTTTACTTTTTTTTCCACTGCAATTTCACTGCATTCCTGATCATTTTTTTTAGAAGATAAAAAGCAGCATAACAGTTTTTTTTTAAACTGTCTACTTCAACCTAACATCCCTTAAGAGCAGGAATCCCAACATTGCAGTTTTTGAGTATCATACTTGCAGGGTCTAAGACAGTAAATTATAGCTAAAAGAAAAAGAAAAAAAAAACACATGCAAGCAGTGCCAAATTCATACATTGAGGGAAGTTTGGGGCAGTGGAGCAACAGAGACAGAAATCCCAAGGTCAGTGTTTTGGAGCAAGCGACCGATGAGGGAAGAGAGATGGTGTGGACAGATGTCAGAAGTGATATGTGTCAGGCCTGACAAGCTCCAGCTTGGCTATCACTTACTACTCTGAGCCTGGAGTCAGGCCGGTGCCAAAACAATGCCAACGCCTCTCTGTGAAGATCAGTGCCTCCGGAGGTTGTGCAAAATGGCTGCTGCCATGCCAGTGCACTACTACGAGTCACTAGCATTGCAGTTTTTTTTCTTCTCCCCCCCCCCTCCTCAGAGGAAGTGCCATCTGTGAGTGACAGCGGGGCCTCAGCCATTTATTTTGAATGCAGTAAACAAAGCTGGCATTTTTGCGATTTGAGAGTCTAAGCTGCTTGCATATTACCACTAGCAAGGGTGTTTGTCGTCATGAGAGATATTAAACATGGTGTGATGTATATCCTTTCTCCGTCTCCATTTATCTAGTTGAGCCCATGCTCTCTTACAAGCAGCAGGACAAAATAAATCCTCATTTTCACATCTGAAAGCAGGCTGGACAAAAATTCAATACACATGAGAGTGCTTGGTCTTTTTTTAAGCACAACAGCTGACTAGAATAGGTGGGTGGGGGGCTGGGGGCCATTGGGAAATAAATCAATATCAGGCCATTTACTGTCATAGTCTATGGTCATCGATGATCTGTCAAACCATTCATTTCAAAGTTTGAACGGCTCACCAAAATAATTTTCCAAGGAACTGTCTCTACATCCACAACAAATGATGAATAACTCACAAATCAATAAAGTGTGCTTTATTGAGCCCACACGCTTGATTTGACTTTGGCACCTGGCCCAATTGTTTTTCATTTGCCAAATAGCCCCCCCCCCCCCCACACACACACACACAC
>JAOXYM010000005.1:8550016-8579056 GCA_028567055.1 Leptatherina wallacei
GCCAAGAAGCATTGTTACAACAGAGAAATAATCTACCAAACACAAATTTCCGAACTTTTTGTTCGATGTTTATATACATATATTAGTAAAATTAACATAAACATATGAGAAAAACTTCCCAAGTTAAATCTGTATTGGTATAAAAAATCCATAACACACATCTGGCTCAGTAATCCTAGCAATAGTTGGTTTGAACATCACCCACTGCCTCCATAAAGGTAAAGGAATTTGCTCACATTATGCAAGCAAATTACAGTTCAGCTCATTTGTGCACTGGGACATAAGGATGGAGAGTCATGTCTAAATGATCAACTCAATGTCAGTTGGCTGCAAATGCACATGGATTGTCCTGAAGAGGAATAAAAAATGGTCACTGGAAAACAGAGCAAGTGAGCAATGCATTATGATCTATGGTGTTCATACAGGACCCAGGTTTTTACTTTCTGTATCAAAATATGATGGTTTTTTTTGCATTTATTCAAGTAAAACTGTAAATAGCATTCAGATAGATGGTTTTTTTTCGTAATTAACTGTGGGAACTGGTGTCATGAAAGACTGTGATCTGGTTAGTTTTTGTGTCACGTAAAATTGAGCATGGTTATTGAGCTTGACTAAACAGGAAAGTGACTCATGATGAATGTAATTCAAAAGAGCTTCTAAACAGCAGGTCTGCCATGAAATACAAAAATTACAGTTCAGCTGTGAGTCATGCTCCTTGTTAGTTTTTTTTTAAATTAAACTCACTCATTAAGCTCAGACTATTGTCAGTTCCCCTCGGCTCTGAGCACAAATGGCAAATAACCGCCTATAGTGCATAAGAGTTAGAAAATCAGCTGCATAGAATTTTCCTTTTACACCGAGTCATTTTCTGCATTTCACTACTGACGTCAGGGCACTTAATGAAGACAGTGTATAGCTCACTGCTGCCGAGTTCTGCACAGCCAGTCTAAAGATTTTATTTCACCGCTTCCACAGCTTGCCTTATTTCACCATGGCTTAATGAGAGTCGTTTGGAATAATAGGTTTCCATTGAACAGAGGCATCTGCATCCACACAGCTCTAAATGAGTGAGCTAATTTACAAAGATAATCACCTCTCCTGCCGTGTTTTTATTCAGCGATGCTGTAGATTTTTACCTTTGGATTTAATTAAGTCAGAAATTACCCCCAATCCCCCAGTAAATGCTGAATATGTCACTAAAATGTGGCTATAAATTGAGAAAGAAAATGTTATCTTCATAAAAAAGGCAATTTATTGAAGGACTTATGTAACCATCCAGAAAAAAAAAATGATGAGAAAGTTCTGAAATGTACTGTATAACTTTTGTTAAATTAACCAGTCAGACCACCATCCAGAACCTTGCAACAATTTAAATTAGCAAGCAATTTATCTTACTTGGATTTTTCAATAAACTTCTAATAACAATAAATACAAACCCAAAATCCCAAAGTAGGATTTGGTTTATATGAGAATTTTTTTAAAAATCCTGTTGGGATTGTTAGGTGTAAAACCATCAGAGCCATTAGTTTAGCACATAAAGCAATGATCAAACCTGTCATACTGTAAAGAAATCCTTCTCTGACTCCTTCTAAGATACCCCGTTCTGCACTAAAAAGAGATTTTGAGTATCCTTCTGAAGCACTTTATGCTGCTGTAGAGACATAAAAGGAACTACAAACACTTTTTACATGTTTTCAAGAGCAAACAAGTGAGATTTCTTAGGATGCTTGGGTAATGATGTCCGCAGGGACATTCAGAGACACAACTAAAGAATGAAGTGAGCTCTCTTTTTACACTCTCTCTTCTGTCTCCCACTGCCTAACTCTCCTCTCTTGTTTAGTCCCAGTGTGCATGTGAGCGTTGTCATTGATGACACAGAAGCTGTGGCTTCATGCAGTCACTGCAGATGGCAGATACCAAAAAAAAAAAAAAAACAAGGGACAGGAAGGGAGGAATCGCTTGCAAACGGCGTAGACTATTTTGACAGAGTGAAAACCAGTCTTGTCAGAACAAATGGGAAAGGTCACAAACTGTGACAATGAAGTAATGTCCAATTCAATGAACTACACTCTCCTTTATTTAACTTCCCACTTTGACCAACTTCTCTTTAAAAATGTCATGCCCTTTTATTTCTGTAAAGGTTGCTTGGGAGGCAGCCATAAGCAAGAGACGCTGAGCTGTTTATCACATTCTTGGCTTTTTTAAGCATTTGGGCCAGAGAGAAGCTGTTAGTAAATTGGCAAAAATTTACACTACATTTCCCCTTGCAGCTCTGTTGGTGTGGCTGTTGCTCAAATTCATAAAATATGAAAGAAGCAGCAGCAGAGGTTAATTCCCTGGTGCTGTGTTATGCAGGCTGGCAATCCAAGCCGAGGAACAAGACAACAATATGGCTAGCAGCTAGCGCAGGCCATCCTTCTCACAGCTTTGTGTTTAGCTTATCACAATAGACGGTCGGGATGGTTTCCAAATAATGGCAGAGGGTGGGAAGACAGGAGAGAGCAGAAGGAAGGGGAAGAAGGGATTACATTGTAATGTGTTTTCATGGCTACCAAATGAACCTTTCTATAGACTGTGACACAAAGAGACCAGTACTGTAGAACACACACACACATTCCTGGACTGTCACAGGAATGAAAAGCAGCTCCGGTGAAAGGAAAATGCATTTGTAATATTAAAAGCTTGAGGGGTGACGGCCCCTCCAGCTGTACATTTTTTTCATGTGTATTAACTGTCTTATTGAGTTAAGACAGTTTTAAAATAAAACATGTTGTAATTGACACCTTTCTTCATAGCCCAGACCTGAGGCAAGACATTAAATATGGACAATACTGAAACTCAATAAGGCATTTTACTGTCTAAACCTCAAGTTTCAACTAGAGCCATGGTGAACAGGGTCCCAAACATTTTTATTATATCCTTGTTTTTAGATTTTACACTCTGTTTGCTTCCAATTCCTGCAAGTCATCTACATGTATATATCAGTGTGTGTGAATGTGTGTGCAGCTCTTTCTCTGCCATCAACTACTATTCAATTGGAAAAATTGAACCAGTAATGTAAACAGTCAAGTTTTTGCCAGTGTTTGCTATCTGGGGTGTGTTCTCAGGTTCATTTGCCTGATTTGCATGATCTAATCTATGAAGTAAGATTGGACATGAATGATTAGAGAGGGAAAAAAGGTCCATACCAATACATTTCAATTTCCCCTGTACAAACTCTTTTTTTTTTCTTTTTCTCACAGGCAAATGGTGATGGTGTCCTGTAACAGCGACACTAAAACTCTCCTGGAATGTTTCTTTAGGGCAGATCGACATGAGAGAACACATGCTAGGACAAGGTAAGTGTAGGTAGAGGATTAAGTGTGGCAGCTAGGGTTACAGTGCCCGACACCTGACATGGACTTCCTCTGAATAGCTTGAGAAATTCTGTGGAAAATCTTTGTATTAGAGATCACAAAAACTCTAGTTTAATATGCTGTGTAGGTTTTTGGGGATTTCATGGATAGATGACTTTACTATCCAAGGCTTGTACCAGTAAAACTGGTCTCCATCATGACATGTGCCCTGGAAAATACTTAGGTCAGTAAATAAAATAAACAATGTTGTTTGTGGGGTTGTTTTAGCTAATTCATTTGTTGGCTTTTCTGCCAGTGTGAATTGTGGTGGTCTGAATGTTGAAGTATTGCACTAACAATTTCTCACAAAGTTTCTCACTAAGTCTCATGAGTTGACGACTGGGGAGTAAGTTGGTAGATATTTTTGGTAGATATAATACTAACAACTAGGTTTTCTTTAAAGTAGAATAGCCAGGTTGCACCCCTTTTATTTCTTCACCATTTTCTGGGCTATTGCTGTCAAACTACTGCAGAAACCCTTAAGGATAAAACATCAGCTCCAGCGTGGGACTTACAAGGTTCTGTCGCCATAGGGGTTGGTGAAAGATACCTACTTAGTTGTGGTTAATGCCGCTAGATGTCACTGCTTCCTACACCCTGGACCTTAAAGTATGTCCTGTCTATATCATGTGAGGAATTTCACACTATGGCAAATCTGAAAATGAAATTATTACGTAGATCTTTATATATGGAGTCATAAATAACTTGGTGACTTCACAGGGTTTGATATGTGTAGCTTATTTATACAATCCATCACTGTGCTATTTCTAGTACCTTTAGCCATTCTGCATTATGCTCATTTCAGAGTAACCCAAGTCTGCTCAACAACTCTGGCTAAAACTGCTTCTCTATGTTTAACCGTTGCCATCTTATCTCTCAGCAGATTTCAGTATGTCCAAGGCCTAATATAGTCAATTGCTCGGCAGGTACAGTATAGGGAACTTTAAAAGTTTTTGGATACTGAGTCCTTATTTCTCGATTTTGTGAGTGGTGCCAGCCCACATATCTCTTTAATCTGTGGATATACGTTACAATTAAAATCAACTTTGCAGAAATGTGTGTACCTAAAGAATTTTAAACTATAAATACACTGGGGGGGAATGGAAGGTCATTTATGCCATAGTCTTTTAGCCCACCTAAATATAAACAAACCCTGTCTGCATAGTGTTATCCATAACAGAGTGATGCAACTCTCAGAAACTCCTCTGAAATAGTTCCTAAAATATACATGAAAAGGGAGCGGAAAGCTATACCCGTTCTTCTGTGTCGGCTGTTTGAAGACCTGAGCACAAACCTTCATCTCCCTAAAAAAATCACAACAAGGAAAGAAAGGAAAAAAAAAAGGTGGGAAGAGACAAAAAAAAGGGAGACTAATGTACTGGATGAAGTTGTCGGCATTACTAGCACCACTGAAGCGCATCCATATTAGCAACATTTCGATTCTAGTGATGAAAAAAAATGACACAATCTCAAAATGTTTCCTTTCAGGTTTTGGCAGGTTGGAAACAAGCAGGACAAGGAAATGCTGCAGCTTACATTAATGTCTAACACTCGCTCATTTATTTCCCACACAGCTTTGTGTTTCCCCTGGGCTACCATTTGCTTTGCAAAATGCATGCATGAAATTCTTGAGACCAGCCGCCCCATGAGATTCTAAATAATAGATTACCAACACAGCATCCAGCCTGCGCTATAACTTCATCCCCAACTGTCTGGCCTCATTAGTGTGGAAAGTGTAAAAGATAGCTGACTGCTAGCCCAGGTGATGGCACTCAGCTCTGGCCTTTGGCAGTAGTGGCCCACCCTAAAGAGAATATACGGCATTGCACTCTGTGCAGTTCATCTTGTAATCCACATTTAAGCTGCTATGCTTTCTTTGAAGGCAAACAAATGGTGACCAATGGTAAGAAAGATGGAGAAAAAGGGAGAAGAGGGTGAGATTTTCAGCAAGAGGCACTGAGAGGAATGAAAAGAGATAGAATGTGGTAGTTTAATCTGTGAGGAATGAAAGGTGGTTGGTTTGGGCTGTATGGGCACAACCAAAGGTGACCTAAGCCATTTTCATCCACTGATTGTCCCCCTTCTCCCCCTCCTACTGCCCCTCCCTCCATCTTTTTTTCATTCTCTGCTCTGTAGCTCTGTCTCTCTCGCCCTCTCTCCCCATGTCTGCTTCCAAATGGCAGTCATTATACCGGACATGAAAAGTCATTTTAGTTCCGCCTGGCTTCTTCAAAGCAGCTAGCTATAATTGCAGATTGAGTAGAGGGAGAATGCCAGGGTTACGCAGAATTTAAACATTGACTCCTAACCTTGTAGAGATGCAGGAATTTAATTTCAGAATTAAACAGAAAGGAGAAATAAGGAATAATAAAGAGCAAATATTTACATCAAGCTGATGACAATCTGTCCACATACATTTCCTTTTTTAGCTGTATAACTCATTTTGGCTGTAAAATATATACATGTGTACAAATGTACCTATGTGGATGTCAGAGAGAGTGGACTGGAGGCACTGGGCCCTATTACAACACTTCAAAAACTTTAGCACTTCTTGGGGAAACACTTCCAAATTATGAAAAATCCATCTCCTATTAAATGCATTCCTCATTCGTGAAATTGCTATGTGGCAATGTCACTGCACTTTTTAATGGAATTCTTTCCCCTTTGCCAATTCCAGTAGGAGTCTGGAAAATGCAAATGGACAACAAATATTAATCTTAAGCTTCTTTTAAGATAATTGTCTTTTTATTTCAGGTTCAGTCTATGCAAATGATTTCCCTTATGAGCCTCCTTAGCGACAAACTATCGTGTGGTCATCTGTTCTTAAGCATAATTCTATTATCGTCTTTCACAACCTTTTCAGTGTATGCACAAACTTGGTGTATGTGTGTACGAGAGTGTGTAAGCTTACAAGTGCCACAAAATCAGCCCCTAAACAGTTTACAGTCCCTAAGGGTCACATATATGTAGCTCTTTTTCTAGTTTATGAGGTAGACACCAGTCTGGGCTAAGCACCTCTCCCTTGCACTTATCTCTTGCACCCTTATATTTTGCACAGCAGGTAGTGTAATTGTTCTTGGAAAGGGCCTATAAGCTGAAACCTCCATTTTTGGCTTTGTGCTGCACAGACTTTTATCACAACACCCTTTTCCCCCGGTCTGCAGACTCTAACCACAGAGAGCCTTTAAACTAAAGTTTTTATTTATTCATATTTCTTTTTTAGCTACATCATTCCCTTTTCATGGAATGAGAAAGCGGGGAGGGGAGTAGATAGAGAATATAACCTGGTATACATGGCTCTATATGGGACCCTCCTCAACGTCTGCTCCAGTGGCTCCCAACGCATGAAATGCAGCCTTCACTTACTCTCTGGTGAGCAGAAACAAATTCTGAAACTGTCATACTTTAATTGAAATTCCATCACTTGTGTGGCTGCTATTGTGAAATAATTTGATAAAGCTGTGTGACATGAATGCGCAGAGCCGCCACTTCCATTTCTTCCTCCAGCCTTTATTTCCTCATTCTGCCAGTTATTCAAATGAACCTCAGAGGACTCTGTTCTCAGTCTTTCTAAAAAATAAGATAAGAGAAAATGAGACAATGGGAAGGGTATAAAACAAAATATTTCGGGACGCAACACAGAGTGAAATCTTGAATAATATAATCCTGTCACCTTTGCAATATTTTGAACTGGAATTATTACCCTCACTTGCCGCTTTTAGTTTTCTGGTATTTAGCCCCAACTCTCTCAAGGCATTCTTAGTGACAAGACTGTTAGCGACTATGTGAGGGATGATCCAAAATGGAGGTCAAGGGCAGAATTACAATCCACTGCCAGTGCCACTGACCCTGATTCAAATCCATACCAGCATACTCACTCCCCGCTTATGTCTTCACAACTGGCTACAGGCGTTTGGCATCTATCTTATCTTCTGAAACCCAATCCACAAGCAGCTGCGGCAGAAAAGCCGTCCTCCCCAAATCTGTCACACCAGTACTCCCCCTATATGCGAGGTCTGGAGGCACAGCCTGAAGGCAACACATGTTCAGCCAGGTTAAAAGTGAAGCTGTGCTTTTGTATTACAGTATATTGAAGTAAGATTTCACAAGTGGGAGATACATGCCGTGTAATCAAAGTGAGAAACTGGAGACGGTTTTCTTTTTCTTTTCCTTTTTTTATGACTTATCATTTTAATAAGACTCACTTGTGACCAGGAGATAAAAATGAAATGGAGAACAAAGAGTAACAAAAGGTGGGAAACAAGAGTTAACAGGAAAGAACAAGCTCAGCTCTAGCCTTGTGTTCCCTCCACTGCCAATAATGTTTACGCCTCAGCTTTCTGTCCTGACAGGGTGATGGACAGCAGAGGTGATTTTTGCCTGGGCGTGAAAATAGGCTTGTTATTATTCCAACCTAGTGGCAACTTGAATATCAATAAAAAAAACTGCCAGCGTTCCCCTATGTGTAAAACCAATGCCCCGTAGCGGTGGTTTTTATCAAGCAACCCACCCTTGACGATAGTTATGCAGTACTAGAGGTTACAGGAGGAAATGCTTGCCAAGTAAATAAGTGAGTGAAGCGATTGAATAGAGGGGAAAAACACAGCGGGACCGGGGCCAAAGTGAACCAAGGGTAAAGTCATGATCACTTCATTATGCTGTGATGCAGTTCAGTGTTGTGCGAAATCAAACTGCTTTCTCATTTGTCACATCGCATCAAACTGGCCTCTGTGAAGTGAGTTTTGTAGTCGGCTGAAAGGCCTCTGACACACAAGCACACATGTCAGCCGATTTACAGAAGGAAACTTAACTGTGCTGTATACAAAATGTGTGACACCTGCAATACACCTTGTTACCCATGGCTATGACATCTTCCAGTCAAACTTCTCTGCTGCATCCGCCAACCACCCACCCTTGCCAACAAGCAAGCCAGCCTGCCAGTCAGTGGGTAGCTGTTAAGGGCCATTGTTGGTACAAAATAAGCTAGAATACACCCACTGGATTACAGAGGGCAGGCAATGAGGGGGGTGATTGCTAACAGACCTATTGGCACTCCACCTCCTCCAGTTCCAACACCATGGCGCCTGATAATTGTGGCCTCTATGTTTACGTATCCATTTTTGTAATGTAAGTGTTGATTTCTCATTCCACACTTGTAATAGAGGCCCTGGCCTTGGAATTCCTGAAGCGGTGCTCACAAACACAAGCTTGCAAACACATGTGTATGCACATAGAAACGATATAAAAACTTTTTTTTCCCCCTTCTCTCTCCTTTAGTTTTCCCATACTCTTGAAAATAAACCTGTGACTCAGAGCTACTTGGCTGTGCTAAGAGAATGGGGCTGTGAGGTGCAGGCACACTTATTTGTAAGAGGGCTTGGCTTAGTGCCTGAGAGGGACATGGATAAGAAAATATTCTAAGCTTGCATAGTCCTTCCAAATGCCTTTGTTACATTAAATAAACTTCCAGCTATGAGATTTTTACGACTGAACTAACACATATAGTCTGGTGTAAGAAAATCTCATCTTTGCTGCCTTTCCAGATACCAAAAAAAAGGTAGGATATGATTCAGAATTTGCTTTGAACACAGAAAAGAGTGGAAAGAGAGGATTGGCACACACGCAAAATGTCCTAAATCTCTTATAGCTACTTTCTAACACGTATCATTCTCAGTTTAATGACTTGGATGCCATAACCTGTATCTCTCACAGACACGCAGACCCACACAAACACAGGTGAATGACACACAAAAGCTTCACTCTTTAATCCTTCTCTTTAATACAGATTTATTTTTTTACTTCAAAGTCAATGACTAAAGTTATATATTTAGAGTTTTGAGGATCTGAAAATAACATGAAAACGGAAGAAAGGCTTGAGTGAAGATGGCCGCATCAGTGGCGCTTTCTGATGACTGAGACACTTCAGCGACTTTGAATAGCAGCACTTAAACTGAACAAACACCTTGGTGCATATCCATTTTGCCCTCTTTTGAGAGCTGCTGTAGAAACAGCAAAATTGGAAATCGAACTTGTGGTGGCAGCATTAATTGCGCTGTGTCAAAATTGGGTAAGTGCTAATTGTTTGAGCCGGGAATTGTAAAACATGGAAGACAGCAGAGGCTGCTGGGGTGTGCTCTCCCAGGATGCTTACTGGCTATAAACTTGGAAATGCTTGGGCAAACACATGCACACAGATTTGCATGTTTAAACACATGCATGCAGATCTACTGGCCTTTAAAACGCAAGACAAGCCTACTCCGCCTTTATTTACCGCCTTTTCATTTGGTTTAAACAGCAATATTTGTCTTTAATGTGAATATAATGCACAAACATATAATACTAATTTTGATGTTTTTTTCTATTATTACTCCCAACAAGCACATGACCACATAATTAGTTTATGAGCTATGAAAATCACCTAAGCATTTTAAGTTGTTGTTTTTTTTTTTTTTTTCTAAATAAATGAAATAACTTAATCTTTTTGACTCATTTTTTGGCTTGTAACTCCTCGTATACTGCATTTTTCTCTCAGGCTGGAGACAATGAGTCCCCTAGTGGCTCAAATGGCACACTGAGCACCGGTGGCATGCGCTTCTACTGGAAATAAAGCTTCACTTTCACCCGATTGACAGTACATTTGCGTGACTGACCAACTCTGCGCTTGTCTGACTGATATTTCACAGCCTTTAAAAATATGCCAGCTCTTTAAAAAGCACAGTCAACTTAAAGCCCTCGACCAAAATAAAAACGTGGTCTAAAATAAGACACGGTGGACGGGGGATCTCTGGAGAGTTGCAGGAATGCACTTTGAAAATTCTTCACAATCCAGTCTCTGAAAAGGCTTCCACAACTCTAAAAGGATGCCGTATATGGACTGTATACATGACACACACACACACATATACATATATATATATATATATATATATATATATATATATATATAGAAGAAGAAGAAGGAAAAAACGTGTGAACTGGACGGATTTGTTATTTTCTATGGCATTACGCGGAGCCAATAGTTGCTGCCTTATCCAAATCCGAATTTTAAGGCAGTGGCTGCATATTCATTTCCCGAAAATTTTACAGATTTAAACCTTTTGTTGTCTCAACATACATTTCAGCTGCATATTACGGACGAGTTATGGATTGTTTTTGCTCGTTACGTCTCTGTCACAGCGCTACATCTCAAAGGTTGCAGGCATTCACAATCATAAACTGTGCGTAAAAACAAGACATTTAGAGCCTGTTTCTTTAAACTCGCCAAAACACAGTCTGCATTCATTAGAATGAAACCCATTCAAATACGAGTACCGCAAACATATTTGGAGCAACTTGGTGAGGCGCTACGCACAGCTGAAATCACTGCGGCAGCGACTTCAGTTTCCGACTGACACAACCTCCAAACTCACAGGCTCGTCAACAGTCTTACCTTATCACCATTTTTCGGTCAGTTGGAAACTGAGTTTCTCCTTTCTTATTCTCTGTCAAGAGTAGTCGAGAGTTTGTTTTACATCCAGTAGCCTAATGGCGGTCGATTCCTGGGGAAATCAAGTAACGTGGAGCAAAAAAGAAAATAAAAGAAAATAAAAAGATTTAAAGAAAGAAAAATCCGTCCTCAGGTCTTCTCTTTTCTCCCTCTTCCCTCGGGTTGTCCGTTATCAGCGCGTTAATTGACGATTGTCAGACTACGTAAAAATCGCGCACATGTGGCGTGTATAATACAATCTCTGGCTTGGGTCTGCTGTGTTGTGCTCGTCAGATCTTCACTGTATTGGACGTGGCGAGACTGTGGTTGTGTTTGGAGAGTGCGGTGTGACTGGGACACACAGCCCTCCCTCCCGCTCAGTCGCTCCCACCTTCTCTCACTCTCTCCGTGTGCCTGTCTCCGTCTTTCTCTCTCGCTGCTGAGACCTGAGCACTGTGTTGTCGTGTGTGGGTATGTTTGATGGGTTATGGGTGACGTCACTCTGCGAGGTCCCTTTTTGCTGCTCTCCTGGATCCCCCCCCCCCTCCCCTCCCCCTCAATAAATGAAAATACTTCTTGCAGGAATGTGTTCATACATTGGCTAGTTTCAGGGGTGTGGGTGTGTGTATGATGGGGACCGCAACTTGACTGCAAACCAACTTTTGGAGGCCTTCTGTAAACTAGGGGCTCTGCAATGTAATTCCCTACGGGAACAAAGGTATTTTTTAACTTTTTTTTAAGACTTGATTTTCGGGTCAGGGTTAGCATACGTTTATGGTAAAGTCTAGGGCAAGGGTTGGGGTTAAACATTTAGTTTTGATGGCTAAGGCAAGGGGAAAGGGCAAAGGAGTACATCATGTCAATGGCGAGTTCTCACGAGCAATTTAAACAAGGCGAGTGTGTGTTCGTTCATGTGGGTGGGTGTTTACATAGGTCTAACCTCCTAATCATTCTCAGACATAAAACCGTGAGAGTATAAATTCATGTTATGGTCATATGTGTTGGTGTATTTTTCTTACTTTAAAGTCTTGGGATGCATTGTTGTTTTAGTAATTTAAGTAGATAGCCTACAGACAGCATGTTTTCTTTTCATTCTTTGAATAAATGCAAACATGCTAAAGCAGCATGAAGTTAGTGATGCAGTGTAAAACTTGGATAACTTATGTTCTATATATTAAAATTGCAATATGCTACCATTTGATAAAATACTAATGATATCAATTCTATATGTGTGTAATTAATGAATTTAATACCAGTCTATCTATAGGCTTTTTACCGCAAACTTGTGTAAGGCTGGAACCCAAGGACCCATTTATGCTCACTTTACGTACGTAAAAATAGTGAATAGTGAATTTCAAATGTTATAGAACATCACTGCCCACAGACCCCCTTTACAAACATATGTCTACATCTTATAGCATTTTGTTGCCACTGGGGGGGCAGTCTCAGACATGTGTGGAACAATCTGATGTATTGGCTGCTCTAGCTTGCGTTGGTGATTATTATTGTTTAGCTTTGCCTTGTTTTGGAGAAAGCAGTACAAAGCTTAGTAACTGATTGGAACCCAAGATTGTCCAGAGTAAATGCTTTTTTCTTTGCTTTTTATTATTTTTGTTGTTATTGTTATGAAACTGGTTGTTGTTTGTTCCTCATGAAACAAACTAAGTTTCAGTCAATGATCATTCGATCAATGCTTGGCGTCAGACATACCTTTGCCAACATAAGATCTAAGCTGACGTGGATTTAAAACTACAATCTAATTACTGTGAGGCAACAATGCAAACCAAAAATGTTACATATCAGAATTAAAAATCTACCTTATCATATTCTTATCATATCATTGCTGTGTCATTGTTTCATTATCATTTGTGCAGCGTTTGAGTGTTATAATTAGTGAAGGTTGAGCTGGGGTTGAACAAAAACTTCAGACATCAACATTTAACCAACAAATTTTTAAAAAGCTGCAGTCACATAATTTATAACCAGATAAACACACTAGGTGCATTTCCATTACCCCCCGAATTGCGCAAAATCTAAATACCGCAATAAAAATCTGGCAATGGAAACACCTACATTTCATTTTTACGCTCTCAGGAGGTGGTTTTTCAGACATATCGATATAGAAGTATTTTGCAAAAGTGTCATGGAAACACTTTCTCCGCATTTTCACTTCACTGGACGTGACGTGCGGGCGCCGCATGACCAGTTTGGTTACAGTAAAGATGGCTTGGAATGTATGAATGGAGTTGGAGACGGGAATCTTTTTACAAATAACTAAACAGAAAAATATAACCATCATTCTTGATATTAAACAACAGCGACATACTATATAACATAAAATGTTTTGCATCTCCATCTTCCTCAGAGTGAGGTCTCGCGGGACGAGATTTACGTGAATTATGGCTTATGCGCTAAACACCATTCAATGGAAACACAGTCATATCACAATTGTACTTCTGAAATATCGCTTTTATTTTGCGAAAAGCTGTAATGGAAACGCAGCTATTGACAAACTGATTTAGTAAAAATGTTCCCTCATCAGTATTTAAACTAGGCTAATAAAATGTTCCTCATTGGCTCAGTTTTCCAACTATTTGACACTCAGACAAGGTCAGTTTGAACACAGTATATGTGTTCAAACTAGTATAGACAAGCAATTTAAGTATTACAATATCCACATGTCAGTGTAACACACAGCTCATAATACTAACTAATATTTTATCTAGGTTATACCAGGAAATCAATATAAGACCTCCTGTATATCCAAAGTTGGAATATTCAGTAGCTTTTCTATTTGGGAACATGAGCAATAAGATAGTATTGCAACAAACCACAACAATATTTACGATAAAAGGATGACGTTTTTTTCCAAGCACGGTCGTTATAACAGGTAGACAAAAATAGACATGGAGAATTTCAAGTAGTGACCATCATTTTATGTTCAGATAAAAGTTTGCAGCTTGTAACATACCATCCGTCTCACCTGTAGCCTAGCACTCATTTACGTGAATTTTTTTCTTTTCTTTTTTTGACAAGCAAGCCAGTCAGGCTATTTAAGGCCCAGTCGACATGTGAATTGTCTCGCTCCTAAGGTGGGCCAGTCCGGGCCTGGATTGAGTACAAACCAATAGGGTGTTGGAATGTTTATATCCGGATGACGCGATTAATCTGGATAGTTTTTTATTTGTGTGTGTGTGCGAGTGTTTTAATAATGGCAAACTAGAATGAGAACTAACCGAAAATAGTATTATTATATCCAAGAGCTTTTTTCCCAAAAAATTCCAACAAAACAAAAATTTGAGTAATAAATGGCAGATTAATCACAGGGACAGATTTTAGGTCATATTTGAGCATCATAGTTACTTTTCCCCACAGTCCACATGCAGAGGACAAGCAAAGCATGGAAAGCATAGACTTATAACAGTAATAGTAATGTCACGCTATTGAAAGATAAATAAGAGCCATCACAATAATAAGGTCACTGTAAACCCATCACTAAAAGCCACAGACATATTGAAAGCCCCTGCAGGGGGTACAGTATTGATTTTATTGTCAGACTGGATTTAAATGTGCGTGTGTGTCTGTCTTTTCATCATTTTGTTTATTTATCAATGGCATTGCTTTTGTATGTAGGACTCACATTCTACATTGTGCACTCCAAAGTAAGCAGTAAACTCTTAACCTTTGTATAACAGTTACATATTGTGTGTAATGATTCTCTGACGTGATTCATTCACATCCATGACACTGAGTAGATGTAATGTTGCTCAACTCTTGTGATATAATGGTGTTTGTGATAACAGTCAAGAGCTTGGACCTCTGATGTAGGGTTGGAGAAAAAAAATGGCAATGGCCCAGGGAGACAGACCACTATGACCAATCGTGTTTTGAGGAAAGTTGCTTTTGTGGCAGCAGCCCAAACCCTATGATGTACAACCTACCCCCGAAGACATGAACATCTTGAATCTAACAATAGTACTTTGAGAAACAGAGACATATAACTACAGTCAGCAGATCTGTTTTCTTACCTGCACTCAGATATGTCATGTATCTGATTGAGTAACTGTGATTGTGATTTATACCTGCAATTATACCCAGCTCCATTTTTTCAGGGCAGAATTTGATAGTCTTTGCATGTAGATACACAGGCCAGAAAAAAGCGTGCATTTTGTGACAATGAACAATGGAGAAACTTGATGAAATTACTGTTATGTGAACTATTACCCTTGACTGCTAGCTATGAGAAAGCGCTATGGGAGTGTGATGGCTGTGTATCAAGGCAGAACGTACTGTAGCTCACAGATGTCTGGTTATCAGACTATCACAACAGAAAAATGCTTAGAAAATATCTGTCTTTATCAATAGTTTAGACTGAAGGTTGGAGCGCTGTTATGGTTGTGAAGAAGATATGCAATTCCATAACATTTAACCTTGTATATTTCCTTTGATGAACCTCAGATTGTTTTCACAAGATGTTTTTGGGCTCAGGCCTTTTGAGATTTTTTTAAATACATTTTTAAATGTTTTTACAATACTCAACGATACCCTTACATGAATAAGATGACATAAGATGTACAGCTTGCTCTACATCTAACCTTGTGCTTTCATATTCTTGGCACCATCTAAAGCAGCAATCCAGCAGCACTTGTTGACAAATGGAGGAAAGGGTAGGATTTGTCAACAGTCTGCCCTGCTGGCCTACAATAGCTGAACTTTGTCGTTCACGGGAGATGGTATTCAATAAACCATTTCTCCTTCAGTAAGAAGGATTCAAAAATGAAAACTTGATTGCTAAGCTGAGGAAATGTATTTCAACCTAAAGGAAGTTTTCCTATTAATACTTTTGACAGCACGAGGGTCATTTAAAAAAAAATGGTTTGAAAGCTCTTTTCTTTTCTGTAGAACAGTGACAGTAAGATGATATTGAGTCAAGAGTGTTGATGTATTGCCACGTGCATGTTTACATTCAAATGCATGTGGGGTCATGGAAAGTGTAGCATTAATTGACATTTCCTACGTAAAATGATTCAGATGCAGCAAAAGATGTCAAAGGCTATCAATATGCATTTGCTTTAGATGAATAATGTAGGCAAATCTTTTGATGTGTGCGTTTCACTGTGTACCTACCTACACAGTCAGTCTTTTGGGATTATTCTAACTTCACAGAGCTAATTAGCACTGCATTTTCTCACTGCTTTGAAATTCTGTTCATTCTTTTTTTTTCTTTCCCTTTTTTGTATTTTTCAATAGACAATAAAACAAAGGTAGTGGGATGACATTTGAAATCCATTTTCAATAATAATGAGGTCACTCAGTGTTCCAGATGCACAAATTATCCTAGTTACAACCATGCAAATGCTGAAGTGAAATATCTGAACTGCAATGACTTTGGTGATGTATTTATTTTATAACTGTCTAATAATCTCCTGCATTAATAGACAGCTAAATGAACGAGCGATAATCCCATCAGCCTTAGCTGTACTTTACATTTAGTGATGATTATGTAGCAAATGCTACACTAAACTGAGATGGTGAACAATGGGCGACATGATAACTGCTTAGCATCATCATGCAAGTGTTGTATTAGTAAGTACCTTGGCGAGCACAATTTAGCAACTACCAAGAAAGTGAGCCTTAGAGTGACACTAGCATGACTGCACACTTTTGATCTTTGTCCAAACACTGCAAACAATTTATATTGCACAACTGTTGGCTTTGACAATTCATTTGGCCCACATTGTTAATCTTAGTATTTACTAAAGCCCCTTTCAGACATGCTCTGAAAAGTAATGTTGCAGACTTTGTCTTTTATACTGTTTGCATTCAGACAAACGTTTCGCTCTTTTACCTCGGAGCTGTAGCGGACATTCACCGGCTAGCCGGCTAGTCATGAGAGCGGAAATGTCGCGGCACGTCGTTTTGCCTGAACGCAAGGGAAATGTTCCGGACAAGTCGCAACACAAAGACGCCCTAACCTGTTTCGACAACCCACGCTGAACATTTCCCCGTGTGTGAACGTAGCCGTGATGTTATAAGTCCGCGAGGGAGTGATATGTTTGAAAAGACAACTCTGGTTAAAGATCGGATGGACTTTACTGCACATATTCCGCAATGCAAGTCTGAAAGAGGCTTATATGTTATTGATTGTGACCTTGTTGGCAATACAAATTACTGTAGAAGGTGAACTGATTAATTGATTAGGATTTCTATTAACAAGCTACAGTGTTTTGTCTGTCTGCAAGTCAATAATATGAAGAGTGACTCAAAGATAAATAATAATAATAATCATCATCATCAAAGGAAAAACAAGATGACTGACCCTCTTAGTTTCAAGAAAAGAGGTTTTCCTTTAGTCTACTTAAAGAGGTCCACTGTAATACTAGTCAGCTGAATCTGTAGAGCCACTGCAGGCTCAGACTGGATTTTGTTGCTCAACAGGCTGGGATCAGTTCTTTTGTAAGTCAATCCAATAACTACTGTAACAGTGGAAAACTTTATGTTTAGGGAGAGCTGACACCTACTTTAGAGCGATCTTCTCCTTCACAGAAAACATTTTTTCTTCTTGATAAGTTGCACTTTCTTTGCAATCACGCAGCTTATTTATGATTCTGCATAAAAAAACATATCTGACAGTCTCACGTTTGATAGTAGACTGACAGATGTGAAAAATGCAACATCTTTTACCGTCACTCTTTCCATAGCCCGGGGCACAGGACTTTTCACCCCAGACAATTTTCTGGCACTTTACAAATGGCTATCAGTTGAATCATTACTCTAGTTTATGTGGCACAAAGACAACGCCATGTATAAAGAGAAAAAGTGACAACTTGTCTGAATAAAAAAAAAAAAGGATTGTTTTTTATTTCAGCTCCTCACACCCCAGAGTTGATACATTTATAGTCTCTACCTACCCTGCAACCCTGATCAAGTAAACCAGTCATCGTAAAATTAATTTCCCCATCAAGCGAGACTCATGCTCTTTGGGATAACAATCTATCTTAAGCGGATAAATCTAATCCAATGTGTTGAGACGGATGGAGATTGACTTGTTTATGGCCGCTGCCCAAGCAGTGAAAAGAAGGAGAGAAGGGTGGGGTGGGGGCCAAGAGCAAGAGATGCCAAGGTGATCTTAGACACATCTCCAAGGCATGAAAAATGTAAACCAACACCTAACTCTTGTCCTTGGCTGAGAAACCTGATCCTTCTTTCCCTTATCAAATATGCCATGATGGATGACTAAACATACAGTCAGGCTTTTATGAGCAATTAAAGTTTAGTTAAAATTGGACGACTTAATAGCCGCACTGTTCATAACAGACAAAACAAGATTTTATGATGTGGCTGAAGTGATTGTTAAGTATGAGGGTGAGATTGATTGCCATAATTATGTACAAGATCAACAACAAGTGGTTAATTTATTTGTTAGATGCCAGACAGTTGTATACAGAGCCTTACGCAATCACTGTTAACGCCTACAGTTATATATTACTTACTGACCTACTTAACTTGAAGACTACCCTGTTGTTTCACTTGTCCCTCAAGGCAAAACAATCTTCAATCTCTCCTGAAACCAGATCATTAAATTATCCCCATTTATGTTTTCCGATGACCCCCTTGAGAATTTCCTGAACCCAGGATTGTTTTTGAATGATGACAAGTGAAAACTTGATGTTATTAATCACCCATAACTAAGAAAATGATCATCATTTTCTAAAGTGATTTTGTGTTGCAATCAGATAGTACTTCCGTTATGGATTTAACATCCCAAAATTCACTTTGCTTTTTTCTTTTTTTTTAAAAGAAATCATGTCTATGTGGATATCATTTGAGCAGATTTGGCTGATACTGCAGGTAACATGACCAGACAACTCCCCCAACTGTCATTATAGTTTGATTGAAATGTTACTAATCTTTGACATACTGTATGTGACAGACATTTTTCGGCTGGGTCTCACCCATTTCAGACCAGTGAGAAAAGCACTGACACATGAATTCTTAAAAACACACTGCACCTTTGCGGTGTTGGACCAAGATAACTAAACCTGGAGTGGCTTAAAGTAGCACATTGAGTCTTACTTTAGGTGGTGCCAGCTAGAGGATATTCCTGGATATATTCAAGTCTGATTTGATGTACCACATGCAAAGAAAAAAGCAATGCAACCACAGAAAGGAAAAGATAATCTATTACTTTTAGTTTTATAATCCATATGTCACAATGCATGAAATATTGCCCGCCACAGAGAGGGTCACAGGCGTGTAAACAATGAGAATACAATAAGCTGCATTCTTAAGGAGGTGCAGCTTGAACTCTTATGTGACCTGAACAGTTCTGTCTGTCACACTATGACAGGAACTGCATGCTTACTCATCTTTTCTGGAACTGTTGAGTCATGAGTAGTCAATATCACCTTATTATGATGTCAACCAGAATCAGATTTGTGATGTGGCTTATGGATGGGACCTCGGTTTGATTTAGTTTAGTGCTAGCATGGGGTGCAATGAGCTGAAAAGCAATTAGGTCCATTAACAGATCAACTGGGATGGCGTGAGCAGCCATGGTGTGAAGCAGCCTGTGCACAGAGACAAAGAGAAAGATAAAGGCAACCAGGGAAAAAGGGTTTAGACAGATTGTGTCAATCCTAGCTTGACAGAGTCGCTCTGTGGAACCTGACACAGGACATCTGTCCACCAAAACAATTCAAGTTCCTATGTGAATATGTGTTAAGATATGAACAAAAAGCTCACACATGGGTATCAATACTGCAATCACACAACTGAGACAAAGGAGGATACCAGAAAGTGAATGACAATGGCCTTTCCCCAAACTGATCCAGGCACATTTTCACTTTATGACTTTTCAATCAAAATGAAGTCACTTCTGCAGCTGTAGAGAGAGATCCTTATTAAGAAGGGAACACATAAGCAGGTAACCTGTGAAAACTATCCACTCTTTGACTCCATAAGTGGCAAACAGCTGAGGTCCGAGATACTGTACTGATATATTGGTTTCTATGCTATTATGGGGTTTCTATTCTGATACAAATCAGTTCAACATGATATATACTGTAAGTTCCCTGAATGCTGTATGCAGTAGCCTCCCATCAGAACAATCTGCCCCACCATAGTGCACAAATGCTCAGGAATGGCTCAGGGAAAGTGATCAAGAGGCACAGGAGTTGATCTTTTGATATAATACAGATCATCACCAATAATTTGGTTGTTTACTAATCCCTGAACATATTTATTAAGCAACAATGTTTACAGACTGTTAAAAAATATTTATCTGTTGTGCTTTTTGTTGAGGTTTGGGGTTGTCAGACAAGATATCGCCTTCATAACTCTTCGTAAGGGTTTTGTCACACAGATTTTTAATGTGTACTCTTCCCACAAAACTGCTTGTGAAAACTTTTGATTTAACTGCAATAGGAATGAGTATAGGAGAAGGACTGGAGAATCTGGATGAATATTGTTACGTGTGCAAAAGCAATAATGTAGCATAATCAGGTCTCCTGATGTATTCTTTGTTTTATTTCCTTGTTGTTTTCCCTTTTTGTCTGATGAAAGTTCCTGTTGCTCTTGCTCCCTGTTCCCCATCTCCCTCCACTTCCCTTCACTCTCCTTTCATTTATTAACTGCTCTCTGGAAAAGCAGTATACCTTGTTCTGCCATAATGCTATTTACCCATTTTTTAATTACCTTTCTGCATCTGCCTTCCACATCCTTCTCCAAACTAAAAGTCACACGTACCACATTTCTGTACACATCTCTTCATGTCACTCGGTTTCCCTCCATTCCTCTCTCTTTTCTTCCGCCTCCCTCTCAGCGCGTTTGGGGCACCAGGCATCTATGAGAAAACCTCTCACCATAGCCGATTGATCATGGCCATTGTTTGCACTGGGTCCTCCATTTTACAGTTCAGTGTTCATGAAAAAGAGTGTTTGCCACTCCTATCTGTCACCCCCCCTCCACCCCAAAATATACTCACACACACAGTCTCTGTCTTTCTCTGGCCAATGATCCCCTGCTGACATTTTCACAAGCACACCTTCATCAATTTCACACCTCCGATGCCCTTCTATGCCAGTGTGGAAGGTAGGAGGAGGAAGGGAATTGATGGGTGGAAGCTGACAAAGCTTCCTCCAATTCAAGTTGGGGGGTGGCAGAGCTACTTAAGTGTAGGACATATAGGACATGGACAGTCCTTAATACATGTGTTATCAAAGTCCATGAAATAAACAAAAGCATTATGCAAGTTCGTTTAGTTTAGACTTATGCACTAATATCAAAATCACGCTTTCATCATGTTGTCAATATTACAACATCTGCAACTCTCTGCCTACCATTTGCTGCCCCCTGTAGATAGCCTCCCTCTCATCCATTCATCTAAAGATGAGTCATGGGGTTTTACGCTGTAATTCAGTAATGCAATAAAAGGTGGGATGTAAAAAGCCATCCAGAAGGTAAACATCCTCTGTTCTCACTTCTTCCCTTTTGTCTTGGGAAATAAGGCTTTCTATCATAAGCCAACTGGTGCATTTATGAGATGCTAAAGTAATTGGCGATAGTGGTGAGATCTCAGCTGAGGCAAAGGTAGCACAATCACCTGATCAGAGCCTTAAGCTAAAGGTTTCAATGGAAAACCATAGAGGAGATGAAGGAAGAAGAGGAGGAGGCAGCAAGTGGAGCAAAAGGAAAAATAAAGTAGCAAGGTGTCTCATTCACTGGCTCAGGGGTTTATGGGATTGCTCCCAGCTGTCACTCTGTGTAGTGAATCCATGGCACCATAATATCTTAATTGTTTCAAATTAAATGGTCATAAAATGGCAAAGGAAATTAGTTTTTCTCTGGCTAATCCAAAGCAGGCCCTTGACTTACATCTGGGCCCACTTTAAGTGAGAGGGGGTTTAAAAGGTAGAATAGCTCCCACAAGAGATGGCTGTGGATTGGCTGGTGCAGAATTAGTGTTTATAGGCTGTGAACTGCGAGCCTATCACTGAGCAAATACACTGCCTGGACCAAAAAAAAAGTCACCCCATGAATTTAAGTAAGCAAATAGGTATGAGCCTCCTATTGGATAATTACTGCATGGGTGATTATCTTTTAGCTGGCAACAAGTTATTTGATCCCAACTTATACGACGAGTTGCTTCTCATTTCTCAAACAACCATGTATGCATTTCTGTTAGTGTTCCACCTCAATTTCCTTTCAGATATCAGGAAAATTCTGACTTTCAAAGAGAAATTGAGTCATGATATTTCCTTTTTGTTCACCTATTGAGATTTATTGTCAGTATCTTTTCATTCTGTTTTGTATGAGACTGTACTTTTGAAATGGCATACAGTTGTCTGCAAATACTCATACCCTTCCATTAAAGAAGGAAAAAAACAGCTGTCACTGAAATAAGCTGAAACTGATAAAAACAATAATATATAAAAATTTTATGAAAATCATAACATTGTTTTTGAATTGTGGTTCAATAGAAATATTTAAAAAAACATGCAAAAAAAAGAGAAATTATTATATGTGATGTCACTCATAAGCTAATATTTTTTTGAGCAATCCTTTGAGGCGATCAATGCAATCAGACTTGCAATCACAATCAGACTTCTAAACCTGTTGGCAGGTATTTTGACCCACTACTCATCAGCAAAGTGCTCTCATTGGTCCAGAACCGTATTGCTTGTTTTTTTTAAATTATTTTTTCAACTCAATTAAATTAAAAAAAGAATGTCTTATTTCACTAAATCATAATTTAGCAAATTTATATTTATTATTACTTTTTTCAGTCTCCAGTTATTTTAATTACTATTAAGTATTTTGCCTTTTCTTTAATGGAAGGATATGAATAATTTTGCAGACAACTGTATTTGACACACAACCTGATACTTCCATTTGAGCGATATATGTGCTCTTCAAAATATTTAGAATGGGTTTAACTTTCAAAGCACTTATGGGGGTCCTACTCTTTCTTTATTACATCTGCATTTGCAACACAAAAAACCCCAAAACATCTATGTAACAATAACAATGGTTAGTTTAGTAGTGACACTGACACATTTCTGTTATATTTCAGAACACTTGTTTTATATAAAATGCATTGTGTTGCTCAGAAATGGCTGTACATATTATCTTTAAGAATATTTTAAAGGACATATTATTAGCAGCTGCTTCATGTCTATGGTGCTGAAACCACTTTCATTTTTGCACTTTAAGTAATAATGTACACACAGCCTACTTTAAATAAGTTTATGTCATACAAGTTGAACATTTCTCATAGATTTAATTTTTGAGAAGCTGTTATGTTCTTATTTTATGTTTTCAAATCGTTTGCTGCCTGACTTAAATAAATCAGTGTTAAAAAATTACTTTGTGTTTGAGGTTGTATTATATTTCATACAACACTGAAATTAATTCATAAGGACATTATTGGGAAATTTTTAAAAAATGTTCTTTTAAAAAAAGTAACTAAAAAGTAACTTTTAACAATAATGCATTACATTTTGGTGTAAGTAATCAACAAAGTAACTGAGTTACTTTTTGACTGAAGATGCAACTAGTTACTTTTTTTCGTTAACTAGCACAACACTGGGATTCCTGAGCGATGACAGCATCAGGGTAAGAAGAGAGGCAGATGAAGTGATGTCCATCATGTCTAGTGCTTACTGTACAAGCCTGTGGGGTCAGTGCTATGATGTGAGGTTGCTGCAGTTGTTCAAGTCGAAGTTCAGCAACATTATGTAGAAGAATGAGGTCAGATGACTATCTGAATATACTGAATGAGCAGGTTATTCCATCAATGGATTTTTTCTTGCCTGATGGCACGGGTATATTCCAAGATGACAATGCCAGGATTCATTGGGCTCAAATTGTGAAAGAGTGGTTCAGGGAGCATGAGACATCATTTTAACACATGGATTGACCACCACAGAGTCCAAACCTGAACCCCACAGAGAATCTTTGGGATTACGCAACATCTTGGTGAAAACTGAATGCAACTCAGGATGGAAATAAATTCTGTGACATTGCAGAAACTTATCAAAACAATTCCACAGCAAATGCATGCTGTAATCAAAGTTAAAGACAGTCCAATGAAATATTAACGTGTGACCTTTTTTTTATGGCGACTTTCTTTTTGGCCAGCCTGTGTAGGAATCACATGTCAGTGCATGTAGCTCCTTTGCCATCCTTTCTTTCACTCTCCATCATTCCCACTTTCTTTGCATCATCTTTCTATTTTTATTATTCCTTTAAATGCATTTTCTTTAGTTTGTATGTATTATTGTATGTTTATGTGGAGAATGCATGCACACAGATGTTTATCATAGTAAACAGTGTAAATATCCTGTGGGGATTCACACATTAAGTTGGCCCCCCACATCTCCCTTTGGCACGTCTGAACTCATTCCACAGTACACATTCAGATCACTCAACCAGCTAAAGGGTCCTGAATAATATCAGACTTGCTGTCAAACACAGACACAAAGACTTCTATATGCATACATGCACATACTTGATGAACGTGTGCTTGTCGGCATACATGCAAACAAAGCCCTTTATCTCTCAATCACCACTCGACATTTATGGCACATAACATACCAGAAATTTGCTCGCTAAACATGTTATATTCAGCATGTTTGTAAATTCTGAGTTCCACCAGACAATTATACATCATTACTTATGCAAAGTAACTTTGTGCTGGGGTGTAAGTAGCGGGACTGGTAGGGACAGTGAGGTATATTAATGAAAAATTAAATACCAAAAAAGATGAAAAAGAAAAAAGAAGATTCTATAGAACACAACTTTAAAGAAAAACAATCCTAACTTACTTTTCCTTCTTCACCAGTTGACCTAAGATTTTTAATTGAAGATAGTACATACAAATGTTATAATTCAAGTATAATTTCTGTATGCATTGTAATTCTTTTCTATTTTTGCCATTTTGAATTTGACCCCATTTGATCACATCCCATCTCTTCCCCCTCAGTCCCTGCTCCTGATTCTGTCATGACCATCTCTCTATGGGCTCACTCCTTATCATATTCATTTCATTCTGTTTTCAAGTGTCTTTTTCTCTTTCCTTTAAGGTCTGTCATCACCTCTAGACATCCGATTAGTCTTTTTTTTATTTCCCTCCATTTGCACGTGATACACTCTTCCTGCACTCTCTGTTCTCTGATATGTCGCTGAGCCTTTCTCTTACATTTCTTATTTTTCTTTTAGTGCCTTTGTTGATCATTACTATTACCTCTTTGACCTGTCTGTGTGACTTCCTGGTAACCATTGCTCAGGCAGCAAATTTACTTGACCCTTTTTTTTCATCACATTTTCCCCTTCTCCATACATCTTGCCCTTCAAAGTCTATCTCTGATTTCTTACTTTGTGCTATTTGGCCTTCATCTCATCTTCTGATTTAATCTTCCATACCCTCAATTAGCTATTCCAATGCCTTCTGCTACAGTTTGCCCAATTCGCTGCCAGTTTCAAACTCTGCCTCACTCTCTCCTCTTCTTCTCTCCCTTTGCCATGTTTGTGGCCTTTCGCTCTGTGCACATCTAATGGCTGGGGTGTAATCCACTGGCTAATCTGCTGACAGCCTGTGTGACAAGGCATTAGCTTTGTGTCACTGCCTACCATGCTGCTTCTCAGCATGTGTGTGTCAGGGAGACGGAGTCAAAAAAAAAAAGAGCAAGGGGAGTCTATGAATGTCAGCAGTATGCATACCAAGTATGTTGTAAAACTTTGTGTATACGCTAACATGTGTGATGGGGTGTTAGTAATGGCTTATGTGTGTGTTTGTTGCTTGACGTTATTTGGATGCCCAAGCGTAAAATTGATACTACGGCTCCTCGGTCTTGCATGACCTTTCACCTTTTCATTTTTTCCACTACTTATGTCCAGTGTGGCAGTGTTTTTTTGTTTCTTTTTTCGCCCATGGGTGATAGCGATTTTAATAAGACGCCTGGTCACACTGCTATGGATGCAGCAAGAATAAGACAGAGCAAGACAGGTCAAAGCAGCCTTGTCAGAGTGCCTTCTTGCTTTGTCCAAAATACAGCCTTGTCAGATAGGGCTGAATTTATATCCAGATATTGAGTTTCCTATTATTTCCACAATAATAGCTGGGGCATAATTGTATTTCTTTCAGGAATAGCTCTTTTTTTTATTACATTTGGCTCCAAAGTCTTGTACTCATGCTTTTCCAGCTAACAATTATTTGAGTCATTGATTAAACTGTTAAGTGTTGGATCTTTTTTTTTTATCTGTACCATGTCTGAAAATGGCACACAGTTCTTAAAAACACACACTCTATTTTTCCGAGACAAGGACAACGTCTACAAATGTTACTGTCATTCATTAAATATGGAACTTACTCATATAAAACAGGCCAATGTGGAGAGTCAGTGTAACCCCAAATGTACAACTTCATGTAAGTCTCCTTGCTTTTCATATATAATTGTTGCTCAGCAGTTCCACTGAGCCAGTAGAATTCACTTTCTTTTGCCAATACTTTTCTCTTTTCTAGGTTCTCTCCTTTGTCTCCACCTGAATGATCCTGTTATCACAGCTGACCCCTTGCTAGATCTGTCGACAGCCAAAGAGATTACACCAGAGGCCAAGAAACACACTGGGCTCCCTGTTTGAAGAGGGAGGGAGGGATTGCCTGATCCCCTGATGCTGATAAACTGACCAAGGCTTTGGGGATTCAAGAAGGTCCTGTTGGGAATGGGTGTAGAGGTGGTTTGGGGGGGGTTTGCTATATTCGGCTTTAAGTCTGCTTCTAATCACTGGGCTTTTCAGAGGGTATGAGGCAAAAGAGAATGGGAGCTCAGTTTGGACTGGAATTAGGCCCTGATAGAGCTGAATACAAGGTTGCTGAGCTTTGATTCGATAATGCAGCTTGCAAATTTAATGTTTGATCAAATCCATTCTGCACATGGAATATATTGTATGGCTCAGTGAAGATTGTCGCGTCTGGAAGTTATTCTTTTATACACTTCTACAGGTCTGCAAAGCAGCTTGTATATTATTTGCTTTGCATAAATGTTCTTTGAACTCATGTCAACGACAGGCTTGGATCATACCTTAGTGTAACATTGCTGTTAAAGCTACCCACACTTAAAGTGCACAAGTTATTTGTTTTATTGGTTGTGAGCAACATTTTCCAGCTTATGAATCATAATCCCTGGGGAACTGTGATTCATTTCATTCATGTTCATTTTTGGGTATTCCTTGATCCACCGCTCCACACTGCCAGTTTTTGAATGTGTCCACATGGGGGATACTTCTGCCATTCAAGTGAGAACACAGCACAATCATTATTGATTCATGCACCATAAAAGCAGAGCAGAATGAGACAGACTTTCGTGAAACGTGGCTTGCCAAAATGCTGTCAAAGACGGAGGTTTGATGGCTCACTCGTCCATGGCCTCCGCATCATGTTGTCTTCACCAGCTGTTGTTTGACAGAAAGGAATTCTTCCCTGCTGCGTGCAAAGACACAGCTATCAACTTAAGAGAGTTGACAGCAACACACTATGGGCCCTTTTTTTTTCTATTGTTTTCTTTTAAGTGTTACGCGTGGAGCATCTGCAAATGGCATATGATGAAACAACCACAACAAATTAAGGAGTTGGGAGAGTTGAATGTTGATGGCGTCTTTTAAAAAAAATCTAGTTCAGTTCTTACTATGGATTTCAGATGGTTATTTTTCATCCCTAAAACCCCAACATTTCTTTTTCCTTGTATCTTCTTGTTGCTTTTCTGTCATCATATTGAGGGTTTGCTTTTGAACCAAGACATAAAGAAGTGCACCAACCAATATAGTCCTGGGAAGCAGCGAAAGCAACTGCCTTTTATTGATCTGTCCTTAATTATAGGAGTCAATAAAATTTATGGCTTTCAGGCCTGCCAGAAGCCACTTATATGGCATACTGAGTTAAGCAATCACTTCTAATGGCAAGTGATCAAATGATATAGTGCTCTGCCAACTAAAAACAGTAGGGAACAAACACGGAGGGGAATAAAATCAAGTCTTGAGCCACATATGGCTAAACAAGGTTGTCAGAGCTCTGCAGTTATACCCTGAACAAAAATTGATAGCAAGTCATCAAATGTACCACAATTAGCTTTTTTATTTGTGGCTTCCCAATAGTCACTGCAGTGCTGTAAATATGAAAATGGCAGCCATGTTTTTAAGATCTTTTCTTCCAATTTCCCATCATGCACGTATGTCTTTCAGTAATCAGTTAGCTTTCACCATGCCAGTAAAAGGTGCACTGTCCTCGTAGTTGCACTCTCAATCATCATCACCACAAATCAACATAGTTGAGGCCCAAATTGATGAATACCCTCAAAACTACCTTATGTCTGCATATGTAGAGAGAGAAATTCAATGTACAATACGATACACAGTAGTGGGCTTCATGAGGCTGATTGTGAGAGTGGGACCAAGCTCTCAACACTTAGATCATTGTAATTAAAACATAAATTGGAGATATTGAGCTGCACTACAGCACGTTCCAGGGAAGCATTGATTCATGCAAGCACTTGGAAACAATTGCTCTGATATGCACAGAGTAAAATATAGAAGCTCTGTAAATAAAATCAATAGCAAACAAGCTGCCCAGGGTTTTCAAATAGTAGACAGTGAATTACTACTGAGCATTTAACACTTGAGGTCAACAGGCAAGGGCACATAGCATAGATATAAACTTTATCTTAAGTGTAGTATTAGATGAGACTTAAAAAATGTTTCAAGAATTGTAAAATTTGTATATGCTCACATTGCAGAATTTTGTAAGTTCTGCTTTTGGTCAGACAGTTGCTAAAAATACAAATTCTGCCAAGCTTAAAAGTTAACTAGCATGCTCCCCTACTATCTCAAATTTACAGGTAAAGCTGTTTTTGAAAAATGAATAAGACCTGTTGGATACTTACACAAAAGAGGCAAATATGGGCCATAAATTTGTCATTTGTTCACAAATATGCGGTGGCTTAATAAAAAAAAAGAAAAGAAATGTTTTTATAGAGTCCATGGTAAACCATGTTTTGGGTAGCCTTTTTCATATAGTATTGAATTTAAAATGCTGCGAGCAATTCCTCCAACACAATTTTTTTTTCCTGTGTTCCCTGAGTGAACATAGCTTGGCAGCACTGCACTTTATCTCAGTCAGCCATATTT
>JAOXYM010000005.1:8579156-8591041 GCA_028567055.1 Leptatherina wallacei
ATATTTGTTAGTTTGAAAGCAGTCCTAATTTACCCCAAAAACACAGAAAATTAGTCCTACTTAAGGTACTCAACAACAAGAGAGCTTTGGGTAACCAGAGGACTTTGATGTGTATCTGAAGACTGAATAAGCTATTGTCAAAGTCTGCCTCTGATGATAGGTAATGGAAATGATAAAGGTCTGCAGCAAAACCAACACAGCCTTAATGCATATGTATTTAAAGCCATTCTTGCAGATATGTACAAAAAAATGATACTGTTAACGCAAGTGTTATTTACAGGTTTTATGGGGTTTGCAAAGGATGTGTAATCATTTGTTATTAGCCCAGAACTGTAAAACAGTTGAAGTTTTACAGTTCAGTTTCTAACGCACTTCACTTCTTTTTTTTTTTGCCTCTCTTTTGAAAGTTATTATTGCGTGATGGAACAACAGAAGCAAAACAAATTTCTATCTGCATGGGTGCCATGTGCTATGGCTGAAGGGATATTCCCTAAAATGGCTCTGGGCCTCCACCTGAACCCTGTGCTTATGCATTTACATCTCAAAATGAGTGTAGATTTGAAACAATGCTGTGGAAACTAATCAAATCACAGTTAAGTGAGTTCTGTACCACAAAAAGAAAAAAAAGTATGTAAATATAAATTATATACCTGAATTGAACTTTGATTCATACCCGTGTAATCTCAAATTTTAAGGAATATTGACAGTGTCATGCTGTTTGCTGCGTAAGAGTAAAGTAGACTTAGAAAAGAATGAATAAAAAAGTGGGAGAGGATGGACAGGGAGCAGAACAGTTAAGGATGAGAGCATGCATGAAGACAGCAGTGGCTGGGGAAACAGGCTACAGAGTATGAGTGGGCTGGATGTATAGGGAAAATTGGATAGGGAAACAACAGAGGGAGGGGAGAGGCAGGCAGGAGGAGATAGCAAGAGCAGAGTGGCAGGAGAATGAGAGAGGGTTAGAAAAGAAGGAAATGAAGGAGGGGGATGAAGGGGAGAGGGAAAATTGGAGATCAGAAAAGGAAGGTGGTGGAGGAAGAGTAGTTCCTCCCAGCCGTGTACTGTATCCTCAAAGCAGCTTTCATCCACCCTCACATCATCAGTCTAAGTTGAGAAAACCCTTCTGCAAACTCCACGTATACACACATGCTAATCGTGCCAGAAACCATTCTTTGATAGTAATCGCCAAGTCTTCCTTTTGGCATTATATAGAACTTTTTATGCAATCTTTTGCGAAAAGGGTATTGTTAAAAAACCCACCACAAGGTTTCCTCTAATTATAGGTGAAGTCAGTGCCAGGATCCAACTGATTATTGAAGAGTGTCTATCTAAAACAAAATTCAGTGATTTGTTTTCCTGTTGATCAAAAGAATATCACTGTACAAACAGACAGAAAAGACTTCAAGGTGGCTTTATATACCTTTACCTTCACCACAGTCATGGATTATATACTGAAGTCTTTAGACAAACTTTAGATAGACACATTAAGTGTGTGCAAACAGTACCATCTGAGTAAAGATACACACTTTCAGAAGCACAACCTGAATAAACGCCAAGAGCAGAGACGACAAAGGAATTAAAGTGAAGCTGACTAACAGAGTATGACATGTCCAAGGCCTATCACTAATTATGCCCCCACTGCTACAAACTGTTCTCTTACCATGATCCACAACAGGAGACATGGAGGTAAAAAAAGCTCCAAGAATTACTAATTAAACTACCATAAAGGTGAAGCTAATGCAAGTTGTGAGAAAGTGCCAAATTGAGACATTTTTCCCATCGAAAAGCTTTCATGATCATTTCTAAGTCTAAGATAATTGATTCATCAGAACAATTTTAAGATTAAAAAGAAAAATGATTTGTTTAATCATATCAACCGTAGTGGTGAGTGTGCTAAACTTCCTGTGCTCAAAAATCAGTTCATGCCTCAAGATTCAAGATCCAAATTACTTTTTTGTCATTTCTTGAGCACTAAATGCATAAAGAATGAAATACTGTTTCCCCAGCTTGTGCAGTACCATATGCATAATAAGGGAATATATATAGGCCAAAAACTCTGTCAAACAATAAAATCAAATAAAATATGTTGAAAATATAAAGAATAACACCAATAATTATTGGATAACATAAGAGCAACCACCTAAAATGTATAGAATGCAAAGTGCAGCACAATGCTACGTGCATTGCATGAAATGTCACAAATGCCTTCTTAAGCCCTTTCTACACTGATGAAAAAACCCACAAACAATTGGCTCTTGAGTGCAATGTGAAAGTGTTTATTCGGTATTAAGTCCCATGTGAGATGATTCTGCAGAAGAACTGGATTTTAATTGACTTTGGCTCAGCCCAGCATCAGTATTAACAAAGCATTAGTTTACACTAATTTTCACTGAGGATGCAGTGGTCGGGGACAACAAAATGGGAACGGAAACACATGCCTCCTGGCCATAACATCTAACATGAATCTCAGATTGAGCAACAGCTCGCGGGCAAAAAGAGACAAGATAGATTTTTTTTTCCTGTTTTCAAGACTGCTGGAAGTTGATTCTACAAACCTTGATCTCTGTTGTGTTTCCATAGCCAACCAGCAGCATTTTTTTCGCCCTAAAGCAATTCTCCAAACATGCACGTTAGCTTGATAAATCTCACTTTGTTTATGTAATTTTTGTAGTGATATTTTTCATTCAAAAAGATCTTCTAAAACCACTACAGAATTGCCTCAGAGTCAATTTTGTGGCTCTTTCTACCACATGTTGAAAACAATTAACCAATCCGAGCATAGACTATCGAAACAACAAGCAACTACAGACAAGGCAAAGTCTCTCATTCCAGACTTCAAACTCACAGGTGAATGATAAAGACAGTGAGTTAGAAAAGTTAAATAGAATAAAAAAGGAGTTGAGTCCAGCTATGGTTGGTATATGGTTGATCTATAGTTTACTTTGAGATGTGATGCAGCTTACTGGTCTTAGCGAGCCAGTTAATTCTCCTTTTAAAAGGTATGTTTGCACGTCCCAATGTTTGTATAGTTATTTCCCAGTATGTTTGGACACTTGCAGCATATTTCTTTGTTTGAACTGTGATGATATTCAGGCTGATGAGTTCAGAGTTTTTCTGGTCCCATCATTGCTTGTGTGTGATTAATAACATGAAAGTTCGACATTGGTTACATAGTTAAATCTCTCTTCTTCTTTTTTACACGGTCAGCTTGGTTAGAGTTCACAAGGTAGAGTGGTCATCCTTCAGTCATATTGCTAAATTTATCCCCCAATTCCTCAATTCTCTTGAAGGGTTACATTGTAATATAAATTAAATGAATTTGTGAACTTGTTGTCATGTTCCACTATTAAGCTTGTCATACTGGTGTAATGATCTTTTTATTCCAGCAGATACTTTGTCAACAGTCATCCAGGTCATAATAATCCTAAAGGCTTGAATCAAAGACAACATTTTTTTTTTCTTGAAAAAAAAAAAGGCCAGTTGCCTAGTATTGTTAACATGATCTTATCTCCATCCTCATAATACAATTTATTCCCCAACCTAATGTGAGAAAGATGTATATTTTTTGGGTGAAACTGAGCAAAGAGAGGAAGTATGGGACAGTCCTCTTGAATGCAGCATTGTTTGGCAAATTTTAACCTCAGAAGTTTCAACAATTCTTTACTTTATTAAGTCTTGTCCAAACCGTGCAAACCATGCATCCAAAGTCAACACAATGGGTTAATATTAGAAACACAATGTACTCACACACAAGAAAACACGTATGCACACACAGATTAATGTTGTTATCGAATGACCCACATGCTCACTTTGATTTCTGGCAATCTTCCTGTCTTTTTACAATGCACTACTGCATGGGTAACACAGATGATGTGTGGGCCATGACATTTATCTCTGTCAGACATGGCTGAACACAAGTTCTTATTGGCTGGGCAGGATTTCTGATTGCTAAAGCAGTACCTCATGGTCTCTGAGACCATGTTAATTAAACAGTAGGGAGGAAAAAACCCAAAGCCTCATTCTCTCACCTCAAAATTTCCATTCTGCTGCCACCAGCATTAACATACAGTAGTTCTGAGGCCAAGCAAAAATGGAAACCAAGCTTAAAATGCCATGACCATTCACTGTTGTTGACTATACAATAATTTTTCCATCAGAAAGCTTACCTTTTAGCACTCAAGCAATCCTTCCAGCAGTTCAAGAGCTGTAGGATGACAAAAAAAAAAAAAAAACTTGTTAGGACAGTATATTTATACTCAGAAGCATCTTACTTAATATGCCTTACTTAAGTAGAAATTAGGGGGAATCTATATTTTACTGGAAAAATTATGTTTCCGCCAGCTTTTTACTTCTACTCCTTTCACTTAAATAAATTAGCCTTGTTACTCCTATTTCATTTTGGTTTGTTTTCATTCCTGCTTTTCATTGTTAAAAAAAAACAAAAAAAAAACACACACAGACAAAAACATCGCTCCATCCAGATAGAGTGAATTTAATTGTGGTGAGAAGTATACACATATATCATTCTGAAGCCCTATTGGTTGGTACAGGATCCATCGCACCTGCACATGACAGAAATCCCGTCCCGGTTTAGGAAGGATATAGCAGACATATATAGCCTAGTACAAAGATGTTCCTGGCAGAGACTCAAGAGAACAGGTAGCCTATAGAATCCCACATTTTTCAACATTCACATTTTAAATATAATCTGGAAGCACTCAGAGAGTGCAGACCTCCACCAAGCCATCAAAATAATTTTTTATCAATGATTTTGGGCATTATTTCTGACTTAGAAGCTCTAATGGCAAAATGATCCCTATCTCCCCATCATAAAGAATCCTTTTAAAAAAAAAAATCCTGGATCCAGATGTGATCTGGATCACTCCCAAAATCTCATCACTTGTTCCTTTATCCAATTCTGAGATTTGCTTAAAATTTCCTCCAAATCTGTCGATAACTTTTTGAATTATGTTGCTAACAGTTAGACAGACAAACCATCGCCACCAAATACATAACATCTGCCTTGATGGAAGTAATTCTAGTCAATATGACCTTTAGAATAATGTTTTTATGGTTGGGTGCACTATAGGTCCCTGTGGTGCGGCCTAAGCTTTTGTCCTTAATGGCATTTTTTTCCCCTTACATTACTTTTACTTTTTATACTTAAAGTAGATTTTGAAACCAGTAATTTTAAACTTTTACATGAGTAAAAAGCCTGAGTTGATGCTTCAACTTCTACAGAAGTCTTTTAATACCCTAGTTTCTATACTTCTATGTGAGTACTGAATGGGAATACTTTTGACACCTTTGTTTATACTGTTATAAAATCTGGTATAATAAAAACCAATGCCATTTGTGGGAAAGGCTTCAGGAAGAATTAGTTACGGCAGGTTTTGTAATTGGAAAATAATTCTAATCACAGCTAACACAAAGGAATGATGTGCTGCCTCGCACTAATTCAGCACTGCCGTAGCTTCTTACAGTGTAAAGGGCAAACATTTATTACCCACTGATTACATTTGGCAGGCATATGTGTCTGACACTTAAGTCCTTGTAAATTTCCAACCCGTAACAAAAATCCTGTCTTCACCCCTGATATTCAATCACTTCTTGAATGTGGTCTGTTTCCCATGGATTTCAGTGAAGCACAAAAACAAAGAGGGAATGGGAGTTAAGAGGGCACTGAGCAGCTTTTAGTTTAGTCCTAATTAAAATGTGGGAGGTGCTCCAAAGGTCAGAGATTGACCAAAAGAAAAAAAAAAAGTCAAACTGGGGCACATCTCTGGTGATTGTGTATGTAAGGCGCTCAAGGTCTTGTAGATTATTACCATGCTCAGTTTCAAAATGGGAATCAAGAGTGATGGGGGAGAGAATTAGTCGTATGACTGATAAACAGAATATCTCCATGCTCAGCTCCCTTTCCCCCTTTTTTGCAGCTGGGAGATAAAATTCAAGCATGGAAATGGTTGCTCATACGATTGATTCTGGCAAAGGAATATGACTGCAGAATATGAGGGCTAAGTAGCTGAATAGCTGCTGTCATATTGCTGAAGGGGAATTTATTCGTAGTTTATATGCAAGCTATATCATGGAGTTACTGGGACTAAATGGCTAGTTCGATGTAGAGTATCCTGCCTTTTCTCTGGTTTATAATCATGGGATTGTGCTAGTTATGGTCTTATGTGTACTGTGCCTGGATTGAGTAAATGCAATGGTAGCAGCCAGTCATTTAACTGGAATATGACAAAGCCATTACATTTAGAAAAAGAAAATCTACTTTGAACTATTGTTGTTATCACTATAAATTTAAGGTGGGTTTACATGCAAGCATGTTGTGTATCTAAACTGACATTTATTCAAATGTAAAATGCTTACATACACAAAAAAGGCAGAAAGAGACAAAGAGAAAAAATATAATTTTGAATTCTTATCTACTTGGGATGGTGCTCAGCATCAGTCATATCTTTCGTTAGAGGAATCTGACAAAAACATAATTTTGGAAAAAAGCAAATGAAGGCAAAACACAACTGAGAGTTGAGAGAGAAATAATTAGTAGCCTGATAGTGTCCGATCCATTCCTCTGCTAAAAAGGTTTCTTGACCCGTGGGGAATACAGAAAATGATTAATAGTTACACTGCAGCAATCAGCAGGCAATAAGAGAACCACCTGTCACGTCCTGCTGCCCTTTGTAGATTTATAGCTGATAATCGGCCTTGAATGTAGCCACTCCAGTACTATCAGAACCTCACAGACACAGCTGGCTTTAGCTATAAAAAAAAGGAAAAACAATCTTTTTTTGTGGACTATTGTATTTGAAGATGCATAAGAAGAATTCCAGCTGAAAAAACTTGAGCATGTGGGAAACTGTGGGTGTGGGATAACAAGGTTGTTTTTTTCCCCCAATAATAGATAAACATATAAATGAAAATGATTTCATCGTAATGGGTCAGATATTACTGATAGTTATTTCCCAGTACACTCTGCATATTTAACAACATAGATTACGTACCGTAGATAAAAATCTCCTCCTACGTCATTTTTGGTTCAGTGTGAAAGAAATCTTAAACAGCCAGTGGAGAACTTCACAGTCTAAGGGCTGTATTTGTTCAGCTGCTGTCTGACAGCACCATGACAGATTCTACATTATGCCTTAAATAGCCCCAAATAATGACGCTAGCATGTGTAGCAACTGGGGAAATAGACGTGATGACCTTCTTAAAACACCATCTGTTGCACGGCACAACCACAGCAAGGCAATATTAGCCAGTGAGGCTGAAAGACTCGCATTACATGACACCCACAATGTTCCACTACACTGTAAATGGCAAAACGCAGTATTTCCACATCACTTCATTGGAAATAAATCTGTCCTATCACCATGAATTCTTTACGCAGCCGGTGTGAATTGCGTCATTATGATGAATAGAAATGTAAAATTCGATTGGCACACAGGCCAAACTGAACATGAAAAAAGAGGATTAGACCATGTGCCCATACGTATCTGTGGCAAGAGCCCAAGCTTCGGAAGCGAAATTAACCTATGGTACATAAACATACTTTCTGATGATGTGCAGCCTACCTAAACAACGGTGGTGATGAAAGGCCTTCCCCTCCTCCAATCCCATCGTCAACATTTCTTTTTTGTCTTTACTTCACACATCCATTTTCTTCACAATTTGAAACATTTCTTTTTCTGTACACCCTGGTGTCAGGGTCACTGTCCTCCAAGCACCACTCTCCCTCATCCTTTCTTCCCTGATCTGTGTCACTGTTTTTTTTTCCCTTCTCTCCGTTTTGGAATTCTCTGTCCATTGCCCTCCTGACAGCCACCCATCAACCTGGGTGCAATTTAAAAAGCCCTTCAACAGCTGCCATTCCACAAGTCTGGCTATCAGTCTAGCTGCCAAAGCCCAGACAGGGTCTCTTTCAACAAGCAACTTTGAACGTCAGGTTGGTTCCCCCCAACTCCAAATGGACTGAAGGTGAAAGTCACTATTCTCAAAGATTGGTTCAGCCGTAGACAGGGTGACTGAAGAGTGGGTCGGAGTCAGCAAAGTTGCTTAATTTCTGAGTTGCTGGAGCCAGCATCTGGCAAGATGGGCTTGAGTGTAGCTTAGGTCTGTTTGCTCATGTATATGATTTAATAATATCACAGATTACAGCTGTAAACATTAGCTTGTGATGCTATTCGGGAAAAAGCTCTTGGGAGAATTCAGTAAGGGGGGAATATTAGTGGTTCTGCAGAGATTTGTTGCCTCCTGCTGTGCCTGTATTTGAGCTAAATCAGTGTGTGTGTCCGCCTGCCTGCAAACACTGCATATACTACTTGTCTAAATGTGCATGTTGCCTGGAACAATCAAGCGAAAACATCTCAGACTAGAGGCTGGGCAGCCTGCTGTTGTGCACTCCTCTCCTCCATATGTCTTTGTCAGAAATCTTTGCTGTGCATCGGATGAGGGATGAAATTCCTCCAAGTGCTGTTTTTCCAGTTGTTCTGTCTTGAAAACAGCTAAATTTGTCCTGATAGTTGCCAGATCAGCCTACATTGTCAAATGTAACAACTGTCCACCAATGAAATTCACAAACGGACCATCTGGCTTCCAGCATCCAAAAATCTTTTAGGGAAAGAATAGAATGGCTGAAGCTTTTCTCCTGTCTCAATTAGCAACTGGGAGAGATGGATGTGAGAACTGCTCTGCTGTTGTGGACTGGTAAAACATTGGTTCTGCGTGCCATTTGAGGTTCTACAGTTCTGCGTACTGTATGTTAAGGTGGTCTGAATGTGCAAAAGGTATAAAAGCTTTCACTTAGAAAGATTTCAGGAATGTGTTTTTCTTATCTGTAGCACATACAGTCTGTTTATACTGATTGAATATAAAACCCACTCCTAAGTGAGGTTGTGTTATGAAAACACTATTTTTAGAGTCTGAGTTGGGCGTTGTTATATTCTATGTCTTACATTTCTACCTTACATTCTGATAATCCATCACTCCATTAGTTAAACCTCTTTCTCTTGTAGAGGGTCTTAGATGGGCGGACATATGTCTCACCTGACATTAAACAGAGTCTGGACAGGTCACCATTCCATCATATAGCTAACTCAAAGAGACAAATAATCAAGCATGCTCATACTCACACCTACAGCCATTTAAAAATCACCAATTATCCTAATATAAATGTATTTGGACTGCTGGGCAAACCTGCACCTGACAAACACACACAAAGGCAAAGGAAGGACATGCAAACTCCACACAGAAAGGCCACAGCCAACTAGGAGGCACAAACCATTTTTTCTCCAAGGCAATTGTAGTAATCGTTAGACCCCTATGCCATCTGCATTAATACAAATACAAATATTCAACAGTCCTACAAGTAACTGCTGCTGAGGTACCACAGTACGCAAAAGAGCTTTTCAGCTGAATCTGGTAACTGCTGAAGGAGTGAAGCTATTTTCAATTACTGCTTCTGGGCTGGCTTTAGCCATTGTGCCGGGATCTCTTTCTGTCCGCCAGAGCTTTTAGTGCTTTGTGTAGCAGCATCACTTTTGCCCGTGGCCACAAGACCACATGAACAAAAGCCCGAGTTGGCTGGGTCACACTGCAATGCACCTGGGGCATATATGCATGTTTTGCACGGACTGCGGAGGGTAATCGTTGGGGCCATTAACATGAGAGAGTGCTGCAGCTTCCAAGCTGAAAGAAGAGGGGAAAAAAAGCTCTAAGCAAGCTGACATTACGGGGAGGCATCTTTCCTGATCCCATTCAGCAAAGAAAGTTAATGGAGTTGAAGTAGGTCGTCTGGAGTAAAATTGAATCTACTGCCCATGGAAAGGCTTTGATGTAGCAAAAATAAAGCAAGTGTTGTAATTTCATGTTCAAACCCAGAGTACCATCAGCTGGAGAGAGCGACTTCTGTTAGGGTACAGTAACAACATGTAATGAAATACAGTGAGTTTTCAGCATGTTTCAAAGGAGAAAGGGGACATATGTAGGCTTTTCTCTTTACACATAAACAGAAACTGTTTTCATCTTAAAAACTAAGGATGTCAATATGATGTAAAAGCAGGTCACAGCATCCAATTTGATGAGAATAAATCGGATTTGGTTGCCCTGAATGTTGGTAAGAGTGGAGCATGTGAAAAGCATCACTGAAGCAAATAAGACATAAGATTTTATCAGAATGCAGTTAAATGCAGTTTGCTGCTCCACAGTTCATGTTTGTTTTATACCCATGGTGGTTCCTTTTTTTCCTTTATGGATCAGATTTGAACACATCTTTTCCCAGTCCGCTGCTTCTCTGAAGCCAACAAGTGCAGAAGTCGTGGTTCTCTGGTGGTATACATCATTTAATGGTAGAAGTGTCCTTTCCATGCCCTTTTGTAATAGCCAAGCATCATTAGTGAGAGGGTTAAGAGCCAGGGCAGCTATCCATATGTTTTAATAATTACCCTGCACTTTTGTCAAGGCAGATACACCAAACTTACATTGCAGGATATCCTTTCCCTGTTTCTATTCTATAAGAACTTCCAAAGCAGCAGAAGATAAACGCTACCATTTCTCTGCTTTTATCACATGGAAGAGGCTGTGGGTCATGCCTCAGTCTTGTTTATAGAGGTAGTAGTTTCTGGTGTCTGAGTGACACATTATTTCTCTGTAACCTATTTCCCTCCCAACCTAACTCTCCCAAATCGCAACCCCCAATCTATTTTCTGCCTGACTGGCCTTATGAAACTGCATATATTCTGTCAGATTACTTCCATCATATTCCCATACTGTTTAGTTCTTGGGTGTTTGAGGAGCAGATTTGGATGTGAGGGCCAAAACAACACAGAGCTGATCAGAGACATGTTACCTCAGAGATTTCACGGTGGACGTTCAAGCTTAAAAGATTAAATTCACATTTTTTTAAATCCTTGATGCAGTGAACATAGTTGAAATAATGTTTGAAGTCCCAGAGGCACATTTTTTGCTTTGTACACTTGGAATTGTAGCAGATGTTTTTGGGGTTATACTGTATAATATGAGTGTTCAGGGCTAAATAGATGCATTTTAGGGCAATTATTAAAACCTTTCAAATGTGTATTGCTTTTCTTTTGCTTTATTTTAACAGACAATCTGATGTAAATACTAAGAGAGAGAAAAGTACATTTGTTTAATGATTTCAAATGTCTTATGATTCATAAAGTATTTTCTATCACATGTTTAAAAAAAGGGGGGGCAATGCTTTGGATTAAAAATATTTGCACAAGACAGTCGCTGATGAAAATGCACACAAAAAAAAACTGCATATCGAGGAAACAAATCAGATGGGGCAAGCCTGTTTTTATGGTTACCCATGAAGAAATGATCTTCCATCAGGCCACCTCTACATCTCTGCCACGTGAGCTGGATAAAACAATGTCAACAACTTGCAACATGTTTGAAAACTATATTAATCCAATTGTTTATCTGATGACTTAATTAGAGCAACAACGATGGCAACAAAACTGGCATATCTTCATCTTATGAAACTGTACAGCAATTTTGATAAGTCGCTGAGTTAATTAACAAGTAATATTAACCATACACTTCAAAATGTAAACATTGAGCTGAACACAATCACCGGAAGCTGTGGAATCAGTTACCAATTATTTGCAGTTTCATTACTATCCAATCTAAAAATCACATCACTATGTAATCTGAGTCATTGTTTATATAGAAATAACAATTAAAATGTAGCTTCCAGTTTAAATATTATGTAACATTACACATCCTCAAATCTTCAAACAGGTGTATTACATCCTGTGAGGGAGATGCAGATACCCCCTCACTAAGCAGGGGCTTTGATTTGTGTATGTATACACTGATGTCATTTATTGTTTTTGTTTGTATTGATCTACTAAATA
>JAOXYM010000005.1:8602962-8616803 GCA_028567055.1 Leptatherina wallacei
TCTATCTATCTATCTATCTATCTATCTATCTATCTATCTATCTATCTATCTATCTATCTATCTATCTTTAAAATACACTAATTAATTCAGAATGTTTTAGCGTTAAAGGCATAAAGATGAAATATGTGAAATAATATTTTGATTGATAACTGTTATAACACTGAAAAATTTCAAAATACTTGAAAAAAAAATCAGATGCAATGTCAATGAAAAAAATTGGGTAAAACAGTGATGCCTTGGCACTGACTACCAATTCTGATGGCACACATGAGGTCTCCAGGTGTTGTATAGTAACAGCAGGGCATTCCAAATGCCTAACAGGATTCTGCACCTGAGCTTGAGACTATGGAGCCAAGCATTTTGGGGGTGTTTTTTTTTTTTAAACTTAATCCATGTATCATGCAGGTAGGCACTTAGACAAAGGTGACAGATGTCTCCCTATATCAGACCTAGTAAGTGAATAAATAACTGCAAAGTGCAACAAATGAGTTGCGTCCTCTCCATGCGGTCAACATCTGTGCAACAGACTGCCTCTAGTTGCAGCTTTGGTCCTTGGATTGATTTTCTTTCCCAAAGCCTCCTGGTTTGAATTCAGTAGGTTAAGCTGAAATGATTTTTACCAAGGTCTGTGTATCTGCAGAGTTAAATACTTAAAGAGAAGGGTTAGAAAAGGGATTTCTCAGTGTCTAGAGGTTTGAATCATTCTATTGAGTTAACTGATATGTTCAATATCGTGACATAAATCAGTGGCTTGAAAAGGTCCAATGAACATCCACGGGGCAGCCAAACTATGTCACTGGTATTACCAAATCAGTTATTGAGCTGCGTGCCATGACATAGATATCTTAACAAGGGAGAACTCACCAACCATTCTGAATGGCACTCCAACTCTGTCATCTTGCAAAGAAGATAAATTCTGATTAATATGATGGTTAGGGGAAAACAAATGCCTTCCCCCTGGAATTGATTAGTAAAGACAATGTCAGACTTAAAGCTGGAAAAAGAGTGACAAGTTGACAAATCCAAAACAAACACATAATATTGTGTAGGAAGCAGAAAGAGAAACAATTTCTCTCAGTCCTCAATAACCCTAACATTCAATTTTTGAAAATACTTGAAGGCCAAGTTAGAATATAGAAATGTAAGAGGCTGAAGTCATGTGAGAAGACTTTGCTTGTTGTAATTAGGCTGAGTTTTAGGCTATCCTCTGAGTTTCGATTTCTAAGACATAAAAATAGTGTGATGAATAAGCACCACTATGCTGTGTCTTCCTTCCCTCTTTTTTTCCTTAAAATGACTTACTAGCAGCAGCATATTGTAGTTTTCACTTGCAGTTCATGCACATTTGACTAAACACAGCTCAGAGGCATAATGTAATCAGGGAAGCCATATCTTTGTTGCATAGAATACCCAATATTTTGGGAAATGGGATTCAGTGCATTCTCATCAAACCCATGGAATGAAATATGAAATATGAAATTTATAGCTGTGGTATTTGCTAGAATAATGTGCTCGCCAGGTGAGTAATCACACTGGCTGGAAATGACAAACCAGTGTGCTATGCCATAAATAAGATAGGAATGGGACAGAGGAATTATTATTATCCCTTTAGGAGGCTGTTCTGCTGTTTCTAGTGTAAAATATAATGCCAGTGCTTATACATATAAATTCAAATGAAGGCTGTTTGGCAACAAGCCCTAACACTCAAAAGGTCTTCAGATGAATCATAACTGAAGATATAAATTCACAAACACTTAAGACACAGTTTGATGAATGTGGTTCTCTACATAGTCATTGCACAATATGTACAGTTGGAAATAGTTTGCTGATAGGAGATTATTCTCATCAAAATGAGATCCAGTTAAAGGATATTAGTAATTACTAAACACTACCCTTAGGACGAGTTAGACCTTTGCAATCAATCCTGAATCTTGGAAAGTCAGTGTATGATAGTCAGAAATGTCAGTGTGGACTAATACCAAAATAATTTCACTTCCATCCTTAGCACGCAATTGTTAGATTCATTATCACAATAACCTTAACACAATTCTCAATTCTTCAATGCATAAAAATATAGTTTCACATGTATAAATCATGGATTTCAGTTAGTGAAATTTATGTTTATGTTCCAAGAATATCCTTCATTGCCCAGTTATCAAAAAAAAACTCCCCCAAAAACAGCATTCTTATTTATATCTTTAAACAGGATGCTATGTAAATGTAGTTTTGCTTAAATTAAATATCTGTCAGAGTCATTTATATTTTTTTAATCATTTTGCTCATATAATTCTATATAATATAAGTAATTGAAAACTCAACTTTCAGCCATCAGAGGTGATGTCAAAACATTCTCACCTTCACTTGCAAATCCGATAAGGCCAGATTTAAAAAAGATAATGATCTCATTCCTAACTGTTATTCACAGATATCCTCTGACAGTCATGTTTGAAGAGGCCGTGACCTTCAGAGTCACTGCTTTGTAATAGAAAGGAAACAGTTAGCCTGAAAAGTGACCCACATCCAAAAGTTCAATAATGCACCTCCACCACTCGGTTGTTTTGACAAAACAACAGATTGATAGAAAACCTATATCAGTTTGAGTCTTTGAAATGCCACAAAGGAGCAGCTTGAGAGAGGATGGATTATGTCCTCTTTGAAACTTGTGATTCCACACCACTAACCTGAGTGTTAAACTGGTGGATGATTTCTGATATCTCCTTCCAAAATAAAAAAGGGCAGCTCTGTCACACTAAGGAGGTCAAAGAAATCAGGCGAATCCAAAGGAGAGGTAATGCTTTTGGTGGGGTCCATTTCCCAAACTAGATAAAGTCTATCGTAGCTGGAGTCAAAAGAAAAGCCTTGTTTCTCATTTTCCAAAGGTTCTATTCAGCCATGTCCGCCTTATCTTCCATCCACAGCCAACTGTATGGACCAACACTGCCTTGATAGGACAAGTGTAAGATAAACTTGACAGATCAACTTTTTCGATAGTCACCAAGCCCATAAACAACCGGGGCCTCTAATCTGATAATCCACCAATGAAAGATTAGACATGGGGGAGTATTATTGTGTTGTCACTCTTGCTTACGGGGTCACATGGGCCTTAACTGCCAGGGTTAGACAACCCCACGGCAAATCCTAAGAAGGTGTCACATCTCAGCAGGTGAGGTGTAGTGATAAGACAGGCTGGGGGATATTAAATGAAAAAAAAAACTGCAATTATCACAAGTTTTAATAAGAAATCAACAAAAACTACAGGAGGGTGGCAGGGTGGCTTTGTGATTAGAGTTACAATCTGTATCTGTAAGATTTGAAGCCAGAAATAGCAGATGTATTGCATTTCAACAACTCTAGACCTAAACAGTGTTTACATTTTCTATTTAAGTATTCATTTGGCTTTATAACACCAAACAAAGCCTTTCTAGCAGTTGATTTCAAACCTTACTTATGGAAAAGAGTCAACATCAAAATTGGTCATTTATTCTAAGAATGACATTCACACAGTCCACATTGTATTTCTTTGTACATTTAGTTTGCAGTGCTGGTTCTCTGTACATTTCTTAACCTGACATTAACTATCCAAACAGCTCCTGCATATGCTCACTGCTATCTCATGAGGAGAGCCGCAGAGTCGGAGTAATTCAAACATACTTCAAACTGCAATTTATTTTCCCTGAGTTGTAATTATGGTCTATTAAAATGCAAATGATGTCAATGGCAGAGCAGCACTAATCACTCAATGTCTGTTTATGGGCAGTACAGCCACATTGGCGAGAAACTCACCCAGTGGAGACCAAAATGAATGAATCTTCTCTCTGTGAAAGATCTAGTAATTCAAGTCCCAATGGATGGGACTAATTTTCCCAAGAATATTAATGCACTCTAACCATATAATATTTAATTTAAATACATTATAATTAGTTACATATACTTTTTGATGACACATGTCACACACATTCAGTACTGATAACACATTTCACATAGAACATCTTAACACATTTTATGACTGACATGTCCTTTTGTGGACTGGGTTTTATGGTATAATACACCTAAACACTAATAATGTATGATCAGCAAATAAAATGGCAGGTACATTCATACTGGCAGTTCTACACTTTCCTTAGCTAAACACATAAAGCTATTTAAGTCTGTATGGTGTTTTTTTTTAGTGCATACATGCCACAAGTAGCTCCTGAATGTTAAACTACACATCATCATGTTGTTTTGATTCATGTGAATGAAAAATTCACAAGAGCTGTGATTGTGGAAATGGTTGTGAAGCGCATGCACATCTGCACTGTAAGCAAGCAAGCCACTGCTTTGTACAGCATCCATGAATGGGTGATGTTTGCACATGTGCATGCTCTGTACTCCCATCACTTTTTCTATGCATTACATTAAGTTTCATGAGGATTACAGCTTATCTGCAGCAGTGTTTATCATGTGTTGTGACAAGAACCTCAAGTCTCCCTTATCAGAAGGTTATGCTGCTGACAAGACATGGTGTTATTAAGAAGAAAAAACTAAATCTGAATTGTTCAGGTATGCAACTCAATACTGCAGAATCAAATTTTACTAAGCTAATCCAAACTAAAAATGTGAAGGGTGATGTAGAAACAAGAATTTGACACCTGATATATGATACTGTGGGATCATGTTATCACACATCCAGGAAATGCAACAAAGTAGACAAGCTAAAATAATGGTGCATGTATTATGAGGAAAACAAACTCATCCTCTTCACTTAACAAATCGAGAACAGGCTGGTAGAAAAACAAAAAAACAGAGTGCTTTTGTAATCACTTGTTACATGATTTGTGAGTATATAAATTACGCTATCATCGGATCGATACTGTCATACCTCCTCTGCCATCTCATATTCAGAGCTGGTTAATAATAGAGGACTGACTGGACACACTGTGTAGTATTCTTTTTGATCATAAGGGGCAGTGTCCCCTCAGGCACTGTCTCCGGCCTGCTGATAAATTCATCTTTCTGACTGTCCCTGTGGGAGAAAGCCGGCGAGAGAGGAGCATTGACTTTTCATTAAGGTGATCACTGCATTGGAAATTGAATTTATTTTGGAGTTAAGAACATAACAGAGCTGTTTGTGAGTCAGCCTGAAGGCCACAGTAGAATGCCAATACACAGAAAGCTGATAGAATGTCTTGGTTGACTAACAACGCCCCTTGTTCCCTCCAGTGAAATACACATAGGTGTCAACAAGTTACATGCAAAGTTGAAGTCTGCTGATTTCTTTGACTAGCACAAATGGCTAGAGTGCTATAGCGGCATTTGATGCTGTTAGCCTAGTTTGAAATGATGATTGCAGCCTTGGGCACATATAAGAAGAGAACAGTGCATGAATATATTAACACTTGTTGACACCCATGTATTCTTTGCTGTACAATAGCATTAGTGTGCATATAGGGGATTGTACTGGCCAAGTGCTAGAAGCAGAAATATCAAGCAGTATTAAAATACATAAAAGACATGCTATTTTTCTTATTTCTCATTTGTCATTAACCCATGATATGATTTTGTTACCACAAGAGCCCAGATTCTTTTTTGATTTCCTCCTTTTCCTCTTTCATAAACATGATCATTTTCACCTAAGAAATTATGATACTAATTGTGTTATTGTTAAGAAAAACATACTTGGTAGAATAACTTAGACTTATTGCATATAAATACTATATTTGTGGTTTCCTACTGTTTCATTACTGAGGATTTATTGTTTTTATTGTGCCTTAAGTTCAAGAGGGCTCAGCAAATATCAGAAGTTTCTCACTAGTACTGTACCTTCCACCTAAGTCTTTCCACTTGCTGTAAATTTCATCAAGGTGAGCTAAAGTGTTTACCCCATTAATTTATTTCTGCTAAAGCCAGAGCGCTGACCCATAAAATGAGCTAAGATAATACTGACCTTAACATGGTCTTCTGCACATGGAGGTAAGGCTCCAGATCAATCAATATTGACTTGCTGTTTTTTCCCCCCTTCTCTTTCCTACCCACTATTGCTTGAGCTGAATGTGGAAAATTGGCTTTAGACTGATGGGGAACATATCCCTGATAGTTTAACCTTTATCTAGCTAACATGTTCACTTATCTGTACAATTATAGATTTTGCCAGTCAAGCTGTTTCACACAAAATCTGTTGAGTGTTAAAAGACAAGAGGGTACAGTTAGGGTAATTGTACACTGTCAGAAGATTTTTTTCTGGAAGAGTTGATTTTACTGTGTCAATGCAGAATCATAAATTTATACATGCGGAAAACAGGTCTGTACACTTATCACACCGGAAATAAAAGGAACTGATGGTATTTGAATGAGAAATCAATGAGAAAACATGTATGCAGACATACTCATACACAGACAGACAAACACTTCTTTACATTGTGATTTCTGTACACTCTAAGGCATTTGATTTCTTTTTAATTTTTCAAGGTAGAGGCAGTGACTTACCAAGCATTTCCATCTTGACTTGATAAATCTCACAATCTTCTTTCCCTTGCCACACTGAAGTAATTTATTTTCTATCTCTCCAAGCTATATTTTCCAGTTAATATTTCATTTTTTTTTCATACAACCTGACAACAGATGCCACAAGGGATGATAAGAATTCTAAAACCTTTGCACTCTCACTTTAAACACTATCTCCTTTTAGACATAAAAAATGATATAAAAATGTATGAAAATAAACAGGTTCACTTAGAAATATTAATGATTACTCTTTCATTTTTCATGTATATTTAATTCATGGCCACTAAACACAGGGTTCCAACTTCCATCTGGCGGAAACAACTAAACAGATATTGTAAAAATGAATTTCCCCTCAGGTGAAGATCACAAAGACTGGCTGTCGAGAGATGCTCTTTATACAGTTTTCAAAACAGCAAATCCTTATTGTGTCACTCAGACCTATTTTTATACCCAGTGGCAAAAATTTCATCATTTATATTCAACAAACTTACCCGGTTTGACTCAGGATTATGAGGAGCAAATTTAGTGTTTTCATTCTACAAAAACTATGATCTCATTGATTTACAAAGCCCACTTGTATTTTTCTGCAGCAGAACCAAATTATGTTTCTTGAGTGACAGGAAGCTGTATCCCTCTGGCTATTCAACTAACCCTTAATTTGAATTTGATAAGATTTCTTTTAGACACATTGTTAAGCCAATGTAAATTTTGGTGGCAAGACGAGCCCACCGCTGGCTTAACTTTGATGAGGTGTTAATATCTAATATCAAAAGCAGATAAAACTCTTATTAGCCCCAGTGGTCTTGCTAGAGTGGGAACTTATTACATAGAGGAGATGAGATGAAAGCAGATGAAGTAATAAGACCGCCAGGGGCTTTGTTAAATGTCCTTAAGCTTTCTGATGGGGTCAACTTAATTTTGTGACTTAAATGCTGCGGGATTGCAAATGCAGACAAGCCAACATTGTTTGAGAGATCTAATTCAGACTCTCATATTTCACAGACTGCAACATCTTAGGGATTACAGTGTCTTAAGCTAGAGGCAGCTTGATAATCGGTTGTCATTTTTAGAGTTGTATGCCCCTTCCAGCGTCGGTGGTTTCTAAAGGTCTTTGGTTCAATCAAATGTTTTTTTTTTGCTGCACCCTTTCAAGAACTATTTCCATGTTAGTTTGGTTGTAATGTTTGCCTTTAGGCTTGTGAGGTAAAACACTGATAATTTTGGACTCTGGAAGTTATTTTAAGAAAATGCTGTAAATCCTGTACTGCAACAGTTAACAAGAAATGATGAGACTGAAACTAGTAACAGACATGTTTATTAAATCTATATTTGAGGGGTTATTGCATTGAATCATCTAAGACCTTTCTGCATTACTCAATGTATTTAGTTTGTTTTCTTTGGTTTCTTTTATTCAAGATGTATGTTTTTACACTCTTAGTAGTTAATGATTACATTGTTAGTAGTTTTACATTCTTTGCTGTAAATGCAGCCTTGCATACAGTTCACTCCCCATATGTACAGTGAGGAACTGCCTTCCTCGACCTTTCTAGAAAGCACAAACTAAGCACACTGTTTGTATGCCAGCAATCAATGCTTTGGACCAAGAGGAATGAGGTTTTGACTCGGTGACTGAACGACAACATCAATACAAAACATTCACCCTAAACAAGTCGGAAAACACCTTCAGTTCCTGCACTATGTCCCATTGATTTCTATTCAGCTCAACACAGATTCTGCAGCATTTAGACATTTAATTCCCTTTCAAGCAAAGTCATTACACAGTGGAGCATTTAATTAAGCAATCACAGCAGTGCAATCTGAATGATTCAGTGTCTAAATGCAGACCAAGTTGGCATGTCTGTGCCATTCCAGTCCCTAACAAAGCGTATTCCAAAATTTAAGATTTATGCAAAAATCAAATGGTTGACAATGACATGCCCTCTGTTACCAGATGTAATCTGCATCATTTTAATATGTTTAAAATGCAGACAAACCATTCAACATGTCTGAATTTACAAACCAAGGAATCCAGATAATTCAACTCTTCATCTTCTAAAGAGTTTTTTTTCTTATCTTTTTTAAATGGAAGATGGCAGTTGTTTGTGGCTGACCTATTTCCACTGCAAAAGAAATATAATTTCAGGGGCATGGCCACAGATGTGTCTGAGGATGTACTGGGGAGGTGTTTTGACCTCTCCATGCCTCTGTGAACAGGAAGAGAGTTTCTTATGTCTGGACGTGGCCTGTGTGCACTTGGATTGCTTTTCTCAGATGAACTCAGCTTTGGCGACATTAAAATTCATAAAATGTTCATAGTTGGTCAGCCAGCAGCGCTTGTGGAGGCTTTTGTAATGAAATTTTGAAAACTGCAAAAATCAAAGCTTTAATGTGTTGAGTGCTTTGCCACACTGTATCAGCATTGTTTAAAAACAATTTTCAATAGACATTGTTGACTGTGAACAGTGGTATTAAAAATGGTCTATCGCCAATGCTCTAATTTCCAATTTGGCTACCAATGAATCTTTTGGTAAGCTGAAATTTATTTTATGTCAGGCTTTTGAAGTTCCAGAAACCATGATTCCAATTAGATTCTTCTGATTGGACGCCCATGCTCCTGCCTGCTGGTGATTGGCTGGACCTCTGCTGCCCACTTCTGAGCTCAGCTATCTAAGCTGCCATCAAACCTCATTCAGGGTAGCTGTGTCTTTTAGGACTTTGGGTTACAGCTTGCCACTCAGTCACTGCTAGTGACTGAGGTTTCTGTCTGTGTGGTTTGGAGATCTTTAGGCTCTGCAAATTACCCCCTTTTGACTTGTCTTTTTATTAGCCTTTAGTTTAGTATTTTGTTTAGTAGTTTGTGGTGTAATCCTTGGTTGGTTACTATTTCTTTTACTATTATTACTGTCCTAGTCTGTTTTTATTTTAACGTTGATGTAGAACTAAAGGCAACTGAGCAAATTTGTTATTTCAGAAAAGTGTTTCAAACTGGTAGCCCTTGAGATGACTTGGTACCCATGAAGTAGCTCTCAGGTTTAAAAAGGTTGGTGTTCCTTGGTCTAGAGACTAGGGATGTGCACGGCTAATCAGCTAGTCTACTACTCGAAGCGGCGCACAAAGTCAAATGCTTTTTTAATAGTTGACTGTTTTTGTTTGAAGGAGAATTGGGTCTCATTGCAGAGACATGCAGAACTGTTTACAGTGTTGCACTAAAAGGATGGCGTGGCCCCCTTTAAAGACACACTACTCAACTTATGCCATTTGCTCAGTGACTCGCCCCCTATTGTCGGCTAATTTGGCATCCAACTGTGAGCTCTCTCCAGACAGTAAAAAACAATCTTATCTTGACTCTTGTCTTATCTCTTGCTCTGTCTCTGCCTCTCTTGTTTCATCCCTTCCTCTGATAATGTCTTCTAATGTTTGGTTTTTTTTGCTGGCCGGTTTGTTTACATCCGCTCGGTAGAGTGTAAAGCATGCGCAGAGCGAAACTCAGCATGCACGCATACCAGTTGAAAAAGTTGTATAGTGCGATTTCTCAGCTGTGGGACGCTGCTGGGCTGTGACGGCTCTAGAAATGCACATAATAGATGTGACTGTGCCATCAAACGAGTCGGGAAAGCAGAGTTTTAAGGTCAAGAAGTTACAGAATGGGCTTTTAAGAGTTAGCTACAGTGAGGCAAAGAGAGAGAGAGAAAGAGAGAGCATGTCAGCTGTCTTGCACACAGTGCAGGTCTGAGACTGGGCAGTTGGAGCACAAATAGTTATCTGTGAGAAACTGCCTGCTTAGCGACAAATGTTCACTTCTTGCTACGAGCTTCAGCAATAAATATCACTGCCCTTCTGGTTGCAAGCAGAGTCCCATGTCTGCTTTTCCACTGCTATGTAAAGTGAAAGTAGTTAAACCTGAAGCTAACTGCAGCTTAAGCCTAGGAGGAACCACCCTCCCTTCACCTACTGACCTCACTCTGGAGGTGGAAGTAGGAAAGTTCAACAGCTGTTTCTGCTGGAGTTTTCACCTGTGGTGGAAGCAATACACCAGAGTACAAAAATGCTGTGCTTCAGGTGCAAAAAGACCAGATGGAAAGACAACAAAAAATAACTGGTTTTGTTGTAGCTGAATGCTCCTTTGGGTGCTGTGTTTAGATGCCTCTAGATGCAACCAGCCCTGATTTGAATCAAAGTATCTCCTTGACCCACAATCTTATCTACCCACTGTACAAGGACACTAGAGCCCACAGAAAAAAAAGAAAGAAATGGCAGTGTGGAACACACACATTATACGAATAGCATTTTTACATGCATATTACAAAACATAAAGTATTTTTCATTTCATTCAAATGTTTTTAATTTCATTATTGATGAAGTCACAATGATGTCACGACTAATCAATTCTAATTGGCCTGACTAGTCAATTTCAAAAATCAATTAAAATGCCCATCCCTTCTAGAGTGTATTTTTAAATCAGATTCAGAAGTGTTCTTTATAAGTTCAATGACTGTAATCATACTGTCTATTAAGGAGTAGCTTGTTCTCCCTGTGCAAATATATGTTCTATCCGGGTACTCAAGTCTTCTCCCGTCTCTAAATTTTTCTGAGGTAAGCGTGTGAGTGCTTTTTTTTCAATGTGATGGACTGGTGACCTGTTCAGGGTTTGCCCTGGCTCTTGCCTAGCTGCTGGGATGGGTTACAGCCTCCTCGCGACCCTGCATTGGAATAATCAAGTGTAGACAGTGAAAGTGTTTGTACATGGTTTCCCTCCATCCAAAGTACCTGCATACAGACTAAGTAGCTTTTGGACAAAGGATGAACAAATGTTTCCTTAGCTTCCAAACTTCATGCTAAACCAAGCTAGCCAATGGTTAGCAATAGTTTTTTACTCACTGCACAAACAATATCAGTCCATCTTATCTAACCCTTTACAAAAATAATAAACTTAATTTCATTAAATACCTAACTAAGCTTTTATCATTGACTAGTGAGGTATTAAGATGTGTGAGCATTTTTTTATGTATATATTAGAGGCGGGACTCGATTTAAATAAAAAAAACAAAAATCAAATTAATTAGAGGAGGAATTAATCTCAATTAACCACATTTTAATCGCATAACAATAGTTGCCCCAAAAAGTAAAATGTTTTAATTTAAATGAATTTTAGTGTATTACTGAATCGAATAATAGACACAGACATTAATATTGTAAACTCAAGCTCTATTAATGCCCAGAAAATACATCTAATTACATTTCCAATTGCATTCTACTTTTTTTGAAAGGGAATCGCTTGAAGGGCTCAGGTGTATCTGTCAGTGCAATCGGTGTACCCAAAATCATGCACAGACAAACATTCCATGTTGTTTGGAACATAAACTGCAAATTAATGCCTTAATTTTTTAACGCGTTAATTTTCTTGTATATAATTAATCAAAATTAACACATTTATGTCCCACCAGTAGTATATATTTGTAATTCTGCTTTGTCTGATCTAGATAGCACACATGTATGCACGTGTAAAGACCCAAGGCTTGTGCTACTTTAGTTTCTACCCGAAAGAGAAATCTAATTTTATAATGTCTATAATATTTACATTTCAAAAACAATGTTTTTTGTTTTCTTTTTTTCCTTCCCCAAACTTGAACTCTGACATTCTAAACTCAGACTACACGTGTTAATCAAAGTCAAAACTTAATCCAGGCCTGATAAGGTGCTCTATTTAACAAGCTTGTCTTTAGCAGGGGGCTCGATCAGGTGGAATGAAGAGGAACTGATTGCTTGTGATGATAGTGCTGATTACATTTTAAATTTAAAACTCCCTCCAGTGCATGGTACAGAACAGTTTTGCACACGGTAACATAACAAGCTTCGTAAATGACAAGGTCTCACAATGAAATATTACAGTTTTCTTTTGATTCTAATTGCAATGAAATTACAGAACTATGCATATTGGCTTAATATGTTCAGATATTCACTTTCCTACATGCTAAAGTCCTTGGACATGCTGTTGGTAAATAGCATGTGAAACAAACCTGAATAATCCCCATATCCAAAAGCTGAGAGTATGCCAATCCCCCGTCTGGGGGAAACCACACTGCATGTTTTGCATTGCTACAGCAACATTAATCGACATGCTTCCAGAGTTTTATAAAAAAAAGAAATCATGTTTTGTTATTATAAGTGAGACAAGAATTCACAATAACTAAGATCCATGTTACAATTTACCCCCTGGTCAAAATATCATAGATGCTTGTGCTATAATATAAATTACATGAAATCTAATGATGAAAGATATTTGCATAAAATATTGCATACTGGGAGCGAGAGGGGTATTTGTGGCTGTGTCCGTCCTCTATTCAGAATGGGAGATCATTTCATTTTGAAAATGAAAAAAAAAGAGTAAAAAAGAAAGAAAATTAAAATATGTGAGGAGATATATGTAGTAGGTTCAGTTGGCCTTTAGTAAAATCACTGTGTACAAATGTATGAAAGCTTGTGCTGAAATAAGATTACAAGAAGACTGAGACTAATCTGACCAATCAAACCAATGTGAAGCCTATTTCAGTAGCAGAAAGCAAAGACTTACAGATTATTTCACAAAATCACATCAGGTTTTTCTGAACTTCTGCATCCTGGTGAGTTTAATATCATGGCGGAGGTATCAATTTCAATCCGGAAAATCACTTGCAATGTATTTTTTCTGTTCATATACTTTTCTTATTTTGCACTTCATTCTCTAAAAGCCTGTGTTGGTTTAACAACACATGTAGCAGAGCTGACAGCAAACTCACTGCACATCTTTCTGACTGTGTGCTACACACATGAAGGGTTAACTTGGAAGCTGGCTTTTCAACGTGCTGTGGCTAAAGCATGAGCCAAGGGAAATCTTGTAACGCCATGAATGCTTATATGTCATGAGCAGCTGTTCAAAGCATTTTTTTTTAAAAATCCATACATAAATTACTTGAACCAATTTGTTGAAGGATATCAAATATAAGATCAGCCATTTTTTTTCATTTGGTGATCATTTGGGCTGTGTAACAGCTTGGAGTGTGAATTTTTGCAGTAAGTCTTGCATTTACTCACATTTTTTAAATCCAGTGTATTTTTCTCTCTAATGTCTTTTATACAATGTGGAAGAATTTGGCACCCTCTGGTGATCCTCGTGGACAAAAGTGTCCCTGCACAAAAACTGCTATAAAATCACCATACATTAATATTTTTTTCTGATTTCTTTTTCATTAATCAACTCAACTCAACTCAACTTTATTTATAGAGCACTTTAACACAACGTTAATTGAAACAAAGTGCTGAACACATTATGAAATAAAATAAAGTGCAAAAATAAAAACAGGGACAATAAAACGATAAAA
>JAOXYM010000005.1:8651865-8675151 GCA_028567055.1 Leptatherina wallacei
AACTAAACACGGAGAGGCAGCGTTCAGTTTTTATGCTCCTCACATGTGGAACAAACTCCCAGAAAGCTGCAGGTCTGATGAGACTCTGAGTAGTTTTAAATCAGAGCTAAAAACGTTTCTATTTGCAGCCTTTTATGAAAACAAGTGATATATCCTATTTTCTCTGAGGGTTTATTTTCTTTTGTTGTTTATTATTTTGTTATTTAATTTTTGTTTTTAATACTTCTCAATGCTTTTTCTGTGTCCCGCAGGGATGCTTCTAATGTTTAATGTAAAGCACCTTGAATTGTCCTGTACATGAAATGTGCAATTTCATTGATTGCAAATTAAATGTCCCAGAAAGCAAAACTCTAATTCACTTCTAATTTACTTCATGTTTTATTTATTTTTATTTTCTTTAGTGAACTCATCAGATCTAAAGCTTGGTCTTTCTGAAGGGGACTAAAGGAGTCCAGTAATTTAGTCTTTTTAAGACTGGAAATTAAGAAAATATTTGTATTAGAAAGTGACTAAACATGCAATAAGTTGTATTTTGCATGTATTTTTTTTCTTAAACATACAGTATGTATTCTTAAATCATTGCAAAGTGGTTTTGAAAAGAAATTATTGCTTTTTTAATATCTAATTACTAACTTTCCTTTTTTTATACAAAAACCTGTCAATCTTTATTTCCACCATAATAAGACAGCAGTATATCAAACAAAAGTGAAGGAAAACCTGTTATTTTCAAGATACATATCAGTGATGCTGCCTCACATGTTCACACATAGTTAAGGCTTGAGGCATAGCACCATCTTGTGGTTATTTCATACTGGATGCAGCTTGTCAATTAGTCACTTTGGACTCCAAAATGCTAAAACACATTCATTTGATAATTAAATTCTTAGCCTAGATGGTTGATACTACTACAATAGCATGTCCACAAAATGTGACCACTGCATAAGACATTTCTATTTTATTTAGAGATTAAAGGACAAGAAGGCATATAAAGGTGCACATGCATGTGAACATTTGTCATAATGTTTACACAATGAAATGCTAAGATAAATGGTGTGATTAACCATGCCTTTGATAATTAGTGCTTTTTTTTTTTGCTGTATTTGTATTTATTTGTTTACTTGATTGTGCCTTAAAGTCAGAGCTTACAGTGCATTTAGAAAACCACCGGGATATCTGTAAAACCTGTCACAGGTCTAATGAGAATCCCGTGTGCAGTTAATAGTCATGAAATATGCACCAGACTTAAATACCTCATCCAGAGTGCCTTGAGACAAGTCCGTGCATTTCATTAAACACTCACACTCGCTTGGTTTTCTCTCCCCGTAAAATTATAGGCAGAGAAAATAAAATGCATTTTCCATGCTTGTTTCCTCATAATCATAGTAGCAATGTAATGTTAAAGAAATACCAGCTTTAATACACAAATTAGGTCAACCAATAAAATTGAACCAACAACACATCTTGAAAACAACTTTGCTGATTCACAGAGTATACTGTGTTGAAGTAGGTACTGTATTGAAGTAAATAATTGGAAGCTTATCTTTAGTTGCCATTAATCATTTAAAATTGTACCTTTTTATTTTCCTGATGTTCTGTGGCCAGTACTTCAACCTCTAATCCTGTATGTTGTGGCTTAGCAAAGACTCATTCTGGGAAACCACGAGCTGCTATCTGACCTGAAACAGATTTGATCCATTTTCCAAAGCATATCTGTCTTTTTCAGACCGGCACTTTTCAAAAGAACTATGTCAGCAGTCTGGGGATTATGCATTTTGCTAATCACCAAAAGACCCTACCTGCCTGGCATTTCTTTAGTTTGACAATACAGCCTGACGAGCCAAAGTCCTTTTCCCATTTAGATGCTTATTTTGATCTTCTTTTGGTCTCATTGTACAGGTACAATCAGATGTATTAACTATTAACTTCATGCTCTGCTGACTTATATGATTATTGTATGCAAATGAAAAGTGACTTAGCAGAAAAATTCAAAAGGTGGATTTATTTCATGTCCTTGTTCTACTGATGTAGATCAAATATACTGATCATAATTAATCTAATATTTACTCTGAGAGAGAGAGCTCGGGAAGTTGGCATGGTTTAATTTTCTTTCAAAACATCTGATTCAGACAGCTTTTATATTCTTATTCTTTCTACACACAGAAAATACATAAATATAGAGCATGTTTCCTTGAATTTTATTATTTTGTACCATTTTTACCAAGTGATCTGTACTCCTATCCTGTTTTGTCAGGCTTTTGAACAAACTGTTGCTGAGTTGGCTTAAGTGTAAGCACTCCACAACATGCGGGATGAGTGTGATGGATTCCTGGTATCATTGGCAGTTATGTGTGCCGTGCCTATAACCACAATTCCCCAGTCACAGCTTATTGCAGGGTGAAGCTGAGCGAGATACACTCTAAAGCTGGCATGAAGCCACTGGACTACGTAATAATTCATTGGCCAAAAAGCCCTCCGTGTACTCACTCTGCAATATTTATACCCGACTGAATGTATTTCCTCAGCTACATCTCCGCACAGGCTCAGGTCAGGGATTTACTCTTTTCAGAGCAGGTTTTAGTATTTCAGACCTTAGTTAAATCTGGGGAATAACAATACGAATTTGCTGCTGATCACATCCTGACTGCTGAGAATCAATGTACAAGAGTCCAGTGCCAATTGCTAACTTTTGGAACAAATTATAATGGTTTATTTCTTTTAGTTAAAAAACTATTATTTTTTACTATCTGGCGAATCAATCTGGCAGAAAATCAATATTACACGGATGATAATTTGACCGTTTTAGTTTTGCAACAATAATTTATACTTTGAGAACCCTTAGTGATCTTAAAACCACCCTGACAGTAATATTTCTTATGTACATGGCCTGATACTCCCACATAATCACAGGGAATTTGTCCATTGTTCTTATTTTTATTTATTTTTGGTTTTACCCTTACTGCCGCACACACACCTCATTCTTTTCCCCCATTGCCTTTGCCTGCATCATTTCATTATTAATTTATTGTCACCCATCTTAGAAAATCTACAGAAAACAAATGTTTCAAACTTCGTTTAAAAAATGAAAACAAAAAAACTTTTCTAATGCTGTGGAGGCTTCATGGAACACATTAAAAACAACTCCATATCAAAGTTCATTATGGTCACATTAGTCATCATGGGAGGAAATGAGGTGACATTGTTATAGAGGAAACAAGTTTGCATGGGGAGGTTCAAGGTGGATGGTTTAAGACAGGAAGCCAGAAAGATTTTGAGATGGCCAACTTTGGTTATCAACTCTGGATTTTGACAAAGGAGATCACTGCTTGTTTCCCGTTTAATGCTATGGTCATCTTAACTTGTTCCACAAACTTGTAGCATCTTGGTGTTAATACCAACCAACAGCTTAATATACTATCCTATTTTTTTCTTTAAAAGAAGCAAACAAAAAGAAAGCTTAAGTATTAAACTGTCTTGATGTTATTGTGTTCAGTGTTGATTTAGCACAGTCAATGGCTCAAATTCTTCCTGAAGTATTGCTGTACAACACTGACTCAATCATTAATCTTGATAACAAATAGCTTTTTCTCAAATGTCCCCCCCCCCCCAGTAATTTAATGTGATTACTATTATTGTGAGGAAACACATCTTCACTATAGGTTGGGCTACACTTTCTAACTTCCAGTAAAGCTGCAAATGAGTTGTCATACTATGGTACAGGTTTTTATATATAATAGATTAGCATGTAGAATTACATAAATTAGATAAAAAATGAAAAAGTCCTGAGATTACAACTGATTGTGATAATTATTCAGTTTGTATAAGATTTTCCAATTAATTGAAATATATAAAAAATAGGCAATCATAAGTCTTCATTAACATTAAAATAACAGCTTGTCATGTCATTTACTACATGAAAACTGGTTTTACAAGCTTTTGTTGAAATTCTTCGATTCACATAGATAGTGGCACTCAAACTTCTTTATCATGTTCCACCACAGAAGATACTGGCTATCCAAGTACCACCTTTATGACTGACAGCAAACCTTGGTTTTGGGCCTTCTTATTTAGCTGACTTGCTTTTAAATTACGAACCCTTGCGGACTCTGAGGTCCTTTGGGACGGGCCTTTTGGTTGTTCCTAAGGTCAGAACTTAAACGTATGGTGAGGCCTCCTTTCATTTTTACGGCCCATGCCTGTGGAATGGCCTGCCAGAGGGCCTCAGGGCCGCAGAGACTGTCCATGTTTTTAAGAACAGGCTCAAGACCCACCTATTTTTATCATTGCTGTTCTTACATTCTTACATTCTGTTCTTACATTTATTTTATCTTTGTTTTAACTCCAGTGTTTTCCCTTTGGGGATCTTCCACGCTGGGGGCTTTGCCTGCCCTGTCTGGGGGTTGTTGCCGTGGTGATCACCCCTATCTGGGTAGCGGGGGGACCAGGGCCGCTTGTTTTATTCTATATGCATTTTTTTTTATTTAATTTTTTCTTTTATGTAAGGCACTTTGTGTTGCCTCTGGCATAAAAAGCGCTTTATAAATAAAGTTTGGTTTGATTTGATTTGATTACTCGGTCCCCCACTGTTTATTCAATACTTTGTGCATTATTTTTGCCAGAGAGATGCTGCAAATTCAACCATTCAGACAAACAGCTATATAATCAAACAGCTATAACAGGGTGTTCCCTGTATCTGCCCCAAAAAATGCTGGATGCTAGTTTTGTTAGGTTATGAAATTCCATGAGTCCAAAAATGAGTCTTTCATATAGACCCTTTAGGTATTTATAAATATTTTGGTGAACGCTGCATAAGCTAAACAGCCCACTAAACATGGTCTGAATTAATTCATTTAATTTTATTAAATTTATTAAAATCCCCATTAGTGACTGACACATCAGTTGCTCTTGCCTGCTAATTTCTGGGATAGGCTCCAGCCCAGACCCTGAATTCCCTGGATTCAGCGGTACAGAAAATGAATGAATGAATATCAGTTGCTATTCTGCCTGTGACCTCATACATTTCATTACAAGTCTAATTATTTACATTAGTTTTTACACCATTCACACTCACACACAAACAAGACATATAATAGAACCGCCCAATGCAATAAACGCTAACAGAAAGCAAAAGCAAACAATGTAGGAAAACTACAATTCATGTACTCCTTCACAAAACAATAGCTCACTGCTATAAATACAAGACATTATTCAACACTAATACTCTTTCAGTAACATTTCTATTAAAGTTTTCATTTTATTTTAAAACTCTTTCTGTTATTTTCCAGGAACAGAAATCTTGGCAATCCATTCCATGCAACCATGGCTCTATAAAAAAAACGCTCGCTGAAATGGATGTGCTCTGCCTAAAGGCCTAATAGCAGAACACACTGCGTTCCACTGGTTTGTCTTATAAATGACATTCTTCTGTAAATAATTGAATTAACTAATGAATAGGTGTTACCTGCAAACTATTGCAATTTATGAATGGTCTAAATGGTTTTGGTAACTCATCAGTCCGTTTACATCATTGAAAAAAAAATGTTACAGTCAAGAAGTTACTTAGTCTTGAGTTGACTATATTATTTTACTCGAGTATTATATTGGTGACTACTTCTACTTCTACATGACTAATAATATTTTGAAGTAATGCTACTCTTGCTTTTTGCTACCCTATCCACCTCTGTGTGTGAGTACAAACAGTGGCACGCATACCACAGTTTGAGAACTATGGGCATAGATATTTAATTTTCGATTTCCTTTTTTTAATATACTAAAATTACTGTAAAAGAATTACTAAAACAGGACTGCATGAAAAATTTCACAAAACTCACTTTGCATCCATCCATCCATTTTTTGTCTATATCAACTCATTCCAATGCAATAATACATGTTTTTCTCATTTATAATACTAAAAGTACAACTTCTGTTTTTTTTTGTTTAAAAAAAAAAAGACTTTTCTCATAGAAATGTAAAATTAAAAGTGAAATTCAGCCACTTGATTTGGGCAATGAGATTCTACCACCTTCTCCAAAATAAATTATATATAAATAAACGTACATATACACATATAATTCTAGTATGACCATGCTATTTCTTGAATTAACAGGAATACGACATTGACTCACCAAGAAATGAGGCTTCTCTGTTGAATTCATGCAGGTGCCAACATGCTGCCCTCTGCTGCAGTTTTACCTCGCCGACACACCAGTGAGATTACTGCCCCCTTTGCCCCCACCTAGGACACAAGCAGAGGTCAACAAGATAAGGTATTGCTTACAAAATAGATTGGAACAAAAACTGCAATTCATATGACTCAACCACATACATTTTAGTTTTCTTGCAATAATAGTTTATCCATCAACCAGCATCAATGCCCTGCTTTCCTGAGATAATTAATCCATTATTTGAAAGCATTAGAAATTACTGGACATATATCTAATATCAGAATGGTTGACATAGGCTGTTTTCTACCATGCATTTATGTATTTTTTGTGGCAGAGAGATGGATGATGGATTTTAGGCTTTTAGAAAAAGAAAAAAAAAGTCAGGCTATAAATATTTGATTGTATACTTTCTTGTCTCTTTAAGGTACCCCCTTGCAAGATTTCCACAAGTGACTGATGCTAAACAGATAAAACCTAGAAGTGAACATGGAACTGAAGAGGAAAGATACATTAGATTGTTTTATAGATGACACAGACTGCAAATTTAAAGCAACTGTTGCAAAGAGGCTTTCTGTAAACGAATGGAAAACATTTTTGCATCTTTCTTTGTCACATCGTTATACTCTTATATTAATTTTGAAATACCAAAGTGTTAATATTCTACTGTTTGGTTCAAAGTAATCACCTGCAACCAGTCTAAAGGTCTTTTTGTCATTTTGGATTTTGGTGGCAAATGCAAACAGACACCCTTTATAGTTTTTCCCACTCATAAAGGTATATTTGCATTGAATTTAACTCTAAAAAAAGCACATTGAAGACATGACTAAATCTGGCAGCCTTTAAAATATAGTATAGGTTTTTATAATATCTTCCTCCCGTACAGGTGATGAATTGGTTTTAAGCTGGATTTCTGGATTTGATTTAGCATATTTATTTTATGGATGTCTGTGTGTGATTGTACACTTAGTTGTTTAACTGATTAAGTGCTTGAAACTGGAAGGTATTTTAGTTGTTTTGGCTTGCCTCCCTATCGCCAGCAGGGCCAAAGAAAACAGTGTATGGTGCCTGTGTGACATGTTACTCATGTGACCTCATGAAAGTACAAATCCCTTCAAGCAGTATAATAAATCATCACAGCCGGGGCTGCTCCACAAAACGTGCTCAGCTGTACACACACACACACACACACACACACACACACACACACACACACACATTGATCACATGCCAGCCATAGACTTATATATCAAATTTGAGTTGTATGGAAACAGAATTATATCACATACCATGACCTTTTGAGGGAACTGAATGGACCAGTAGACAGTTAAGTCATACTGCACATCACTGTAGAAGATTTATTCTTAACCACATGGTTTACTATAACAACAGAAGTAACTAAGTGATTATGACTTAACAGAATAATGATTAAACTAAAACTTGCTCTTTATTCTATATAATACTAATTTATATAATTCTATATAATATTTAATCCTTATTCCAACATTTAGTCTTTATCCAAAAATGTTTTTCCGGCAATGCTAGGTGGTTTCACAGTTACTGTAAGCAGGTTTAGGAAGTAGACTTTTGAAATATATATTTTGGCTGCCAGACTTGCTGCAACTTTAAATCAGGTCACTTGCTTCTGCAGTGAGGTCTGCTTCACATTACACAACTCCATCTGACAGGTTTAGGGCACCTATGTATGCACATTCTTGGCAAAATACACTGCATCATTTCACAAGAAGCAAAGGAGAAAAAAAATCCCCCTCAAAAAGAGCATATTCATTTTAGATTTAATATCTTAATAGTTCTTTGAAAGGGCATTTAAATGTCTTCCAAAAGGCTATGCTTTTGTGAGAAGTGTGCTGCTGTCATTTACAATATTTCATCACTAAGTTAGCATAATTCACTATCCACACTTAATCCGTTTTTTTTCTTACCTTTACCTCCAGAGCTATTCTGTCTCTGTCGTCTTTACTTTAAATCACTTTGCCACCTGTGCTTCTGATAAATTTATGAGAAAAAAAAATCACAGTAATTGCCATATGGCATTGTGTAGTATCTGTGAATTATTCAGGGTAAAAAAGCATCCATCTGCACGCATCTATCTGAAACACTTAGGAATACACCTGACTGCGTAAGAATAAGAAACAAAAGCGAGGGGTGTCTCTCAATAAAGAGAAAAGGCTATCTGTGATTTGATCCTTTCCCGGCAAATGTATTTGATAAGTTCATAGGAAATGCTGTGGACATGTACAAGAATGTTCTTGTGTGTGCTGGCCTCTATCCAGGGAAAAGTAACTTGCAGCAACAAAAATGCTCCAATTACAGCTGCACCCGCAAGTCCCCTGAGGGATACCAGAACACTACTCACTGATCTGAAAAACACTACTGTGATAGAGGGTAACTTCACTTTAGCTCCAGAGGACATAAGCTGCACTTTTAATGATCCCAACTAGAGCACCATTATTCTGATGATAATGAGACATTCTAAGACCGATTTAAAGCAGCAGAGTGGTCATGAGAACTTATGAGAATGCGACTGGAGGGCTCCTTCATATGTGACAGTGGAGCATAAGTCAAAATGTAAAATTACACTCACTAACTAATATTTTGACACTGTGGAGGTGCTTACTTTTGGATCACCAAATTTGTCGGCTTATTTTGATTTTTTCTTCGAAACTCGCCCTGCTGCAGAAACCATGTGTTTGTATGTGTATTCATACTGTCATAAAATGCTGACAGCACCTGTCAGTCCTCCAGCTAAATGCCGTGAGAGAAGTGAGTGGGTGCATCATCTCCACAGTGGCAATATGAGAACAGACAGCAGCAGAAGCAGCAGTAGAGATTCCTGTACTCAAGAGGGCACCATTAGCATGCTATAGCTGCATCGTAACAGTTTACAAGGAATTAAGCATCAGTCAACCACAGAAGAAAAATAAATGAATCGATGAAGTTATCTGTATAATCCCACCGAGTGAAAGAATGGATGTAAACTCTAATAGAGACAAAGCCATTTACTTTTCTAATTTTACTTGTGCAGCAAAGCACAATTCAAAGAGAAAAATCAACCCTAACCTGTTTGTGAACCCAAAGCTTTATCTTAAAATCAAATACTAAAAGACATACTGTCAAAAAATCAATTCACTAGGGCAAAACAATAGATCATGTCTAGATGCAGAGTCTTTCTAAACCTTTATCCATGCTAACAACATTTAGTTGTTTGACCTTTTATTTGATTTCTTTAGGTTTACATGTTTACCCTTTTCATATTGTTTTTCTAAATTGACATTTGACCACTGAAAAGAAGCATTCTGGCCACCAGTGGGTTTCAACAATGGAGTTCTTCAGAGAATCTATATTTTTTCAAGGGACATTCAAATATCAGGGTTGTAAAATGTGATTCTTACCCGTTTGGAATAATCGATGGCGATTGCTGCCTCAGACCAGAGTGATGAAAGAACAGACCTCCTCTGAATTTCCCTGCAAGTAAAAAGATAAAGAAGTCAGGATTTATCATGCTTTGGCGTGTTGGATCATTGTCCATTCACCACAAAACATGAGCAGGGACAAAGATGAGCTGACACACACTTTATTCCATGCTGTTTTATCAGCACCGTCCCATTTGGTGTGTAAACAGGCTTCATGAACTTTGAGCAAGTGATTTTCCTTTGTGCATAATAAGAGTTGCTAAAAATAGACAGTCTCCACCTTACTGAAGAAAGGATGGAAGGATGTTTGGTTATGCCTGCCTGCATGTAATCATTTCTGGCACCTTTGTACTACAGGATGTTGTGTGCAAGAAAGTGCAAATATGTGACTGATGTATGTGCATACTGATATATTTACAAACCCTGTAACAACCATGCATAGCAGATATTTGGTAACTTAAATGACTGTCAACTGCTGGGTTCAGATTTACAACCCGAAAGTAACTGGGTGACCCTAAATTGTATCTACAGAGTACAAATATCCATCCTCTCTCTTAAAAACACAGGAACAATATAAACACACATTTGCTCAAACTATCCTCAAATGTCCTAGCAGTGCCAATGATTGACAGATCTGCTGCGTGTGACTGTCCTGCATTCAAATCACACTGATAATTGGATGTTGGACACCTGCTGCCCTCATACCATATTCTGCATCTTCAAAGCACTTCAAATGTGAATCAAGCTTGACTTTTTTAGACTCGTCCATCTTACTTCTCATATTTTATTTCTACATTTCCAAAGCACTTGATATGCAAAAACCATATGTTTACTTTGGAGATCAAAGTTTTTCTCCCCCTCCCCTTCTTCATTTTTTCGAGTTTTCTAAAAATGGGTTTCTTTCATTATGCAAGCCAACAAAGAGCATGCTTGTTCATGCACCCCATTCCAAGCATACTGATTAATTAGCTTGTATAATTAGCTTAATGATTTGGAGAAACATGACCATGACCACCCAAGAAGCTATGCTAATGGACCCCTGTCTACAGCAATTAAAATTCCCATAACTTAACAATAGTGGTTTGGAAATCCAGATAACGGATGTAAAGAAAGTAGGTGCTGCAGTAATCAATGCACAATTGGATTATCTGGTTGTATTAATGAACTACATGTTGCACTCATCACATTGTGACTTTGCATTGGAAGCCATGTGTTTGATTATATATAAATTTTCCAGAAGTGCAGACGCAACTGAAATGCTGGAAGCTAATGAAGTGTTCTTATTTCTTCCTATGATGATTCATTTTGGCACCAGCAGTGCGCTTGGTGCACTTGAACCTTAAATTAGATTTTGATTGTGATGCAAAATGCTGAAGGTGTAAAATCTGCTTTTAGTGTTACATGGAGCAAACTTACAACCTTATCTATATCTGTCATATTATGCCATTCTCTATAACTTCTATCTGCCGGTTACAGGATGTTAACTCGCTCTCTGTTTGAGCACATAGTGTAAAATGTCATGAGTTAGGGTATGGAGTTGTGGACTTTACAGTTTCCATTAAATACGAGTCAAACCTAGACAGTATCTCTGCTCTCTGACAGTAGCATCAGCATTCCTGGCTGCACTTCAAACATAAATCACCCATTTATGACCTTCCTCTGAACAGTAACCAACAGAGACACCAGTTCAACTCATAAAACCACCAGAATGTTGAAATGGAGGTGAAGACATTACTTATCCATACACAACCTCTAAAACAGCAGTTGGAAAAAAAATGTAATCCTCATTTGCTTTTTGCTTTTTATTTAGTGCAATTATTAAATATTGGGAATATATCAGACAGAAATAAATATCTGGTAACTCACTACTTTGCTTGAGACAAAGCAGAGTAATTACAGTACCATTGCACATATACAAACAACACAGGAAACGGACTGGGCTACAAAGAGCTAGCTCAGTGTTTATTGCAAGCCCAGTGCAGAACTAGCCAACAGCCTGGCTCGAATGTTAGACACTATTTAAGGGTGGCACTGTAGTAATGCACTGCGTAAACTTTTGAAATAAGTGATGAGTACCCATCTTAAAATTGAATCAAGTATGTGCTCAAGTAGCTTATCTTTCTCTCCAACCAGTGATTGCAATTTTTAACTGTTGGGATCTACAACATCTCTTAAACAGAGAAAAACCTTCACTCTTTACTCAGCAAGTAGTTCTTTGCCGTGTCCATCTGGGCAGCCTTGGGCCGCTGGGTTTTTTCAATCCTTTTCACCGAAAACAAAGTTATTGCAGAAAGATCACTGAAAATTACTGCAAACTTACAGACCAAAACAATGAGCTAAAAGAAGCTAACATGGATTGTCAGTGGCTAAGCTACTTCAAAACTCAATTTGTAACCTTTAACTTCACAGATTGAAGTCATGAATATTTCACAGCTTGATAAAACAGTGATCCTCCTATTCTCCAGTTCAAGCATATGCCATGTTTCTGAAAATGTCTTCAATGAAACAACACAAAGTAAATGAATCATTAGGATTCACAACACTCCCAAACACACCAATTGCCACACAGTTTTTGAAACAGTCTGTTTGTGCCTGTGTCTGCATGCTCCCAGCAGGTGCAGTGCTGTTCACTTGTATAAGCTGAACATCATAGTCCCAAATATGACACCATTGTGTCAAAAAACTCTGTGCTCAGCTCGTCAGCTTCGGTACGCTGTACCCAAAAAAAGCCAGCTAAAAATGAGCATTTGGCAAGTATTCTGCCTTTCACTTCCTCCTTCTCTCTCTCTCTGCGCCCACAACTGTCCCTGTGGCACAGGGTAACGTCATCTTCAAATGCAGAATTAGTTATACACGACATCCTTTGTCTATTCAGACATTGTCGTGCATCTGAAGAAAAAAAGATGCACTTTGGGTGGGTTGAGTTGATGCATTTGCATAGTCGTGCTGACGCTGACAGAATACATTTTCCATGCAAGGTAGTGCAGATGAGGAGTGTTCAAATCTAAACTTAAAGTTGCAATTTCTAAAATGTTCTTATTACCTATACGTTGCTAGTTTTGTTTACAATTTTTCTTTTCCTTTGTACTACATTACTAAAACTGTGTCTTTATTGCAAATGTTCATCCCTTAATAAACAAGTTTTTATGCCTCATCAAGTTGTATTTTTTTCACATCAGTGCATAACAGTGGAAACTGGTTTTATTTCCCTTTTGTATTCAAATTAAGACAAAAGAGCTATTGTTGTGGTGATAGATACTTGAGTACGAATGAGATCTTTCCACGGTACCTTTGCTCATCTTTTGTTAAATTCCTCTCATCGGCAGAGTTTTCTATCATGCTGAAAACTTTCCACCATGCGGAAACTGTTCCTCCCCAAAGGCTATCATAATCTGCTCAGCATGCATAATGTTAATCGTTCAAGTATCTCATCAACACGACAGGATAAGCATGCTGTCAGGGCAAAGAGAGGAGTGAGACAGAGAAGGAGAGGGTAGGGCAAAAGGAAAAGACTAAACTACAAAGGAGTATGAAATAATGGGTGATGGGTGAAGAGGCTAATGAGTTAATTGAGTTAATGAAACTGAGCATAAAACTAGACCATATAAATAAATAGGTAAAGGGAAAGCACATTAAGACAAAAGTGGGAGAACTAGGTACAAGGAGGGATACAGAGAAAAGAAAGGGGGGTAGCTCTATCTGCCTTTGGCACTTATATGAAACTCTACACCATTATATGCTGTCTCTTTCTTTCAGTCAGCTTTGGAAAATATGATAGCATTGATCATCTTCTTAAAAGACTGCTTTTCCTGTCACTGTATCACCTCATGTCATGTAGATGACTGGCTGAGTTCCCTTTAAAAGGTTTCTCTTATGTCTGCAATTTGTTAGATCGCCTTTTGTATTTGTCTTTTCCTTCATTCATACGACTGCTGACAAACCTAAGAAGTGTCTGTCATCGATTTTCAGTAACTGGCTTCTTAGTTCAGATTTAATGAAAGAGGGCGGCGAAATCCTGAAATAAAATCTACTCAAAACGGTACTGAGTTATCCCCAGTCCAAGGGAAAGGGGCATATTCACACGGGTTGAGGTTCTTTGTAACATGTTCATCAATCATATTCAGGTAATTCCATCACATTCATTGCCATCGTGACATAAATTCCATTTCTATTGTCCTGAAGCCTTACAGATTTGATGCCTGCACCTCTAGGTTTCCCTAAGGAAGTCGCTTCTCAAATCTCATGAGTGCTGGGAGGAAGAATAAAGAAATTAAATTTTGTTCTCTAGATCGCTCACATTTCTTACACTATAAATCCACTTGTCATAGCATAAATCTTTGGGAAGTTTTACCACCCTGTGCCTCTGCTTATTAGCCAACCAGGGATCAATTTATCACCTTTGTGGACACCAAATGGAGGCATCGAGGGATTTTCCCTCCCTTTGATTTATAGAGTCAGGAAACAGGCAGAGCATTTTTGGGTCATGCAAATTATTTTCAGTACAAGAGCCTACCCATTGCTTCTATTCTTTGTTTTGAATTCATGTCTTTGGCAGTGAGAGGAAGAGTGGAAACCGTTAGTATATCAGGTGGTCAGCATACAAGTACAAGTAATTGCTGGTGATGGTGTAGTGACTATATACAAAATCAATGAGAATTACACACGCTTGGTGATGGCTGTAATTAGGGTTAGTGAATGTACCTTAACACAACTCACATTTGGAACAGACGAAGCTCCGCTCCCACGCAGTTCTGAGCCTTCACCACTAGTCTGTGCCATCGTTCCAGCAAATTGTTCCCTCATTTTTGTGACCCATTTTTTTTTACATGTACAGAGCTGCAGGAATGTGGCTGCCTCTCCTCACCTGTGCTAAGTAGCTACTACGTTCAGCAAACGAATTACCGAGCCAGGCTTCAACCCTACAACTCCCTCATTTGTAATTGTCCTCAAGTAAATAATGAGAGCGGATGGGGGCTTGTGTGAAATTAAGAACTTGTGTGAATTTAGAACCAGTTCTACTTCTTCTAAAGAACTAGAACTGGTTCTGGTGAGGTTGATGGACTGTTGCTGGTTTTGCACAGTGGTTACAAGCCAGGTTTGAAAGATTGCATCATAAATGTATTGTTTCCACAGTTTAGATGCTATAAAAAGTAGGGGAAGGGAAAAAGGAGATTTACTTGCATGTGCACGTCTTATGTCAGAGTACTTTAATTCTGTATTTGTGGATTAGCCAGAGGTGCATTAAAAAAAAAGAATCACTGATTCAAGGAGCTTTTTAGATACTCAAATTTGAATATCCCACTTTCTGATGTATCAAACTAAACTCCATCCCATTTCATTTTTTTTGCTTTTCTTTTGTTAACATCTTAACCACAGGCAGTGTGCAAGCTCCACTTCACAACTCACTTGGCTCTGTCTTGGCTCTCGTCCACACTCATCCCTCCTCCTAACAAATGAGCCGGTACCGGCCAGCAGATTTCTCAAACACCTACCTACAAGCACTTCCACATGTTTGTCATCCCCCCCCTGCTTTTAGGCCCTTTTCCTTTTTTTCATTTTCTACCTTGTTTAGGCACACTAGGCTTTCTTGTGGCAAAGGGCATACTGTGGGACTCACCGTTTGCTGAGTGGGCAGCGTGGAGCGGAGGAGGAAGGAAAAGAAATAGAAAGACTCAGAAGGAGGAGGGAGGAAAATAGTTACCTAACAGGATTAAAGGAGAACAACGGAATGGAGAGCACTTAAAATACTCATGACATGAGCTCTCTTGCAAAAGGAGGGGATGAGTAACAATGACTGAATCACTCTTGAGGTTCTGGGTCTCTATATAATATGCTCTTTTCCTCTTTCTTCTTTCCTTATGCCACATATGTGTCTCTTCCACTGTCCCCTCATTTTCCCCATTCAGACTCATCTTCATGTACTGGCCAAGGTATTGGATGGATTTCAGAAGAGCCATGTCAGTAGGGAACGGGAGAAAGGGCTTTAATTACCCAATGCAATAAAAGGTATTCAGCTCTGCTAGATGCACAAGAGCTTTTCTACCAGTGTGTACTGTAAGCTTTTTATTTATTAATTTGTCTATTTATGAGGAGAAAACAAAGACGGAGCACAAAAACAATGTTATTGCCAAGGCCAAACAATTTGCTTAGTTACCTTTCCTGCTATATGTGTGTGTGTATTGAGATGTTGACAGCAAATAAGAACAAATACCCTTCCCCTCAACCCTGCCATATGGGAATCAGAAAGGTGGAACAACATGACAAATTTCCCTGGGGCAGATCGAACTTCCGGGAGAGAATAGCACTTCAAACGATCGGCTTGCCTCACCGGCTTCCCTGCCTGTCTGACTCGCAGTGATAGCATCCGTCTGGCAGTTTTGCCGTAAACAAACGTGCAATCGTACTCGGACATGCTCCTTTTGCAACCAGGTGTGGGAGCATGCCAGATTTTGCAGAAGCACACACGAAAATCCTCTCCTTCACCATCGCACAGTCAAAACACACAGAAGCATTTTTCACTTTGTGCAAAAGAAGACATTATTTTTGTTCTGACTCTGACAAGAGGCTATATTTTGAGACACTCTTAATGCAACAACATGATGTGTTTATACTTGCTATAAAAAAATGTCACTTAGTTGTGGATGGAATCTCTGGAGTTTTCTGCTACTCATTCTAAATCACAAACACGTAATGGCAACGGCACAGGAACTCCTAAACCTTTGTAAATAGGCCACCATTTCAATAGTTTACACAGAGCTTGTGCTTATTTTAGTCTTTCCTATGGAATTATTGCATCTCCCAAAATGCAGAGAAGAAAGTGAAAATATATGAAAAGAGTAAGTGCGTATATGCGTTTGTTTGTTTACTGTTCTTCTCAGCAAGAGGTACCATGTCCTTGATCGTTATGTAAGGGATGAATTTTAATGATGGTAAGATCATTGCAGTGTGCAGAAAATAATGACGACTTGGCCGCCTGGTAAATTGACTGCAAGATTTGGCTTTTGGTGCTGACTCTCCAAAGAGAGGACTTAGGGAGCTTCTGGGATTTGAAAGTTGAAAGATAAAGGCGCTCTTACACAGGGGATATGTGTGCATGCATCAATTTTCGGCTCTGCGTCAATGCAAGAATCCTCAGGCTGGCAGAAAAAAAAAACTGATGGAATCACTTAAAGGCATTATCAGTTGTTTACAATGGCAAGGTAGAGTGAAAGAGAACAAATGAGACAGAGAGGAACGTTATTCACAGATAAAGGAAGGTTCAAAATGAAACCTTAGTGACCAGACGCTGCTCTGACATATTCTGAATCCACACTGACACATTCCTGATGTGTAACAATGAGGGAGGAGGAAGAAATTAATGTAAAGGCAAAAGTGATTGAAGAAGTGTTTAAGGGAAGATTACAGGAGGAAAAGATGGAGAAGAAAAAGAAAAAATCAACAGAATCTCCATATGACCTAAGAAGTATGTCAAGTGCCATTTAACAAGGCACTCAACTGTGGCAACAGTAAAGCACCAGGCTCCCTTTATCAATGTGCAGCCACTCCCTAAGTATTTTCCTTTAAATAAGAATGTGTTCACATGTCTTGTCTGATAAAGGATTAGGCTTAGGAAAGAAATGCACAGTGAAAAGGAGGGATTGGGAGCAGTGAAGAGAAGAAACAACAGTACAATAAATCTTAAAGGGTGAGAAAATGGAGAAAACAACAGATAACAGGAGATTAATTTTAGCTTGAGATACTGTAAAGAACCAGTATTTACATCACAGAAGATGGTAAGGTCAAGGACATCATGCCTTCTCTGATCATAGCTGATCTGAGGCCTGTGACGGGGTGAGATGCACCACTACTTGACTGACAGAATATTAAAGGGGGAGTGCTTTCACTAGGAGGCAGGAAAAAGCCGAGGAACAAGGCCAGAAGGAAAGGAACTGTGAGTATGGGCAGTGGAATATTAAAGCCGGAGGTGTAAACCTAAAGTGGTACAATGAAACAGAGACATAGCCCAAGAGGGAGAGGCAGTTGAGATGAAGAAGGGAAATGGCGTGAATGCATATTATGAAGAGGGGCTATTCACCCAGTGTTTATAAGGATGACGGAGGGAGGAATGAGAGGTGGGGAAAGAGGAGACAGTTTAAAGTGGGGGGAGTGTGCAGAAGAAAGATAGCAGGTCTAACTCCCTCTGGGAAGCTCTGGATAAAAAAAAAGAAAAAAGAGGAAGACAGGTGAGATGGAGTGAATTGGAGAGAATAGCAAGAAGAGTAAGGAGAAATGAGGGTTAAAAGAACAGTAGAGAGTGGAATTTTAAAAAAAAGGAAGAAAAGCAGAGATGAAAATAGAAACAGAAGAGGTACATCCAAACTACCGTGCCTGAGCACACTTATCTCCCAAAGTGCAGACAGTACATTATCGCCACTGGCACTAAAAACAGCCTGAATCATCAATAAATGAAATCCGGTGCCAGTAAACACGACACTGTTTCAAGCATAGAAGTATCAGCGCTGACAAAGGGAGTGTGATGGTGAGAGGATACGGCTGTGCAGACGGTTTCTCATTATCTGCTGTGCGTCGGTTATTAACGCTGTGTCCATTTGAACATCTAATTAATGCAGATAGCCAAATGCCAAACCTGATGAAATACCATGATGAGGGATTAGCTGGAATAACAAAATCTCTGACCGGCATAACTTTGTCTCTCTGATTAGGTGGCAAGAAGAAGAGGGCGAGAAGCATTTCTGGATCACTTAAGTCTTTCTCCCTCTTTTTCTTCCCTCCCTTGTCTCTTTCTCCTCCTACCTCCACTTCAGTGTCCTTAATGAAGACTTTTTCCTTCTGCAATGTGCCCCCATTTTCCCAGCTTCCCTCCCCTCAGTTGCTGAGTGCTGTCCTAATTCCATTCTGATAGATGGAGAGGGGAAGATGCTCATTAAAAATGGCTCTACTGATTTTGCAGCTGTTTTCTTCTTTTTTTCAATCAAGTGCAGGGGTGGGGTCTAATGTCTGGTCAAGTTTTTGTTTAATTATTTCTCTGGTATTTATCTATTGAGTCAGAGAATTTTACAATGTAATTCATGAAAACATAAAATGAGAAAGAACAAGAATTTGTCTTCAGCCATGTAGTGTTGCTTTCGACATATCGTCATCAACAAACCTTTATTACGTGACGAAAATGAGTAGAGACAAAATGTAAATAGTGGTCTTGTGATGATAACTATAATTGAATATATAATGCAATATTGTTGACAAATAAAAACAAGACTAAATGTACTTCACAAAATTAAAACTGCTAAAATGTCTCTTCATTTACGTTGACTAAAACGAAACGAGACGAAATAACGCTATAATGTTTAGTCACATAATTTTTTTTTGTTTCCTCGGCTGTGCATGGCACTGCTCAGACGCAGGTCATGTAACTTCCTCAATCCCCTCTCCACACTCTCGGCATTATTTATATGCGGTGGGTCAAACACGTTATTGGTTGAAGTCATGGCCAGGTTGTCGGGGAGAAAAAGAAGAAATTATATATATACTCATTTTAATTACAAACAAGCGGAAAACAAAACTGTGGAAAAAGATGGGGAGAAATGGGGCCATAAAAAACACCACGAATCTCAAAAGACATCACAAGATCTTCCATGGTGAAATCAAGGTAACGTTAAGACATTAACATAATGTCACTTTCTATTTTACACTGTCAAGGCGTGCGTGTCTATGTGTGTGTGTGTCTAGCATCAGGTTTGGCATGTGTGTGCGTGTGTAGCTTGTGTGTGTGTGTGTAGTGTGTGTCTAGCCTAGCGTGTGTGTGCGTGTGTAGCTTGTGTGTGTGCGTGTAGCGTGTGTCTAGCCTAGCGTGTGTGTGTGACTGGTGTGTGTGCGAGAAAGAGTGTAAAGTGGGTTTATCCAAACTATCTGCTAAAACTGTTATATTTTTGTGTATCCACAACAACACACATAAATATTTATTAATTAATTCTAACTGGGAGCTAATTTAGTCAAGAGATTTTAATAAACAACCTCTGACTAGTTCTAGCAGCACAGTCATGTGAATCCACCGATTCTAACCAAAGGTTCTTAGATCCTACTTCCTACCTGACTGACTGACTCTGTAAGTGGAATAAAGCAACCCATACTCTAGACCCATACAGTACATATTTAAACAAATGGTATTGGCATCAACATGCCTCCCTGCTTAGTTTATGACTACAACTGATTTAATTGTGTAGACTTTTTTTCTGTTACAGCTAGTCAAGTCACTCACTCAGAGGTAGATTAACTAATGTAAAATCATGGTAAGGATTTATGCTAACTAATATTTACAACAGTTAAGTACTGTTTTTTTTTTCTGTCAACAAAGTCCTATGCAATCAGTGCCATTTGTAGTGTTGTTCTTTTAAGTTAGTTTTTATGATGCAAAATCATCTTCATGCGAAATTCAGTTTACAAGCAGGCCACAGACACACATTTTTACATTTGCACTTTTTATTAAGTTACTGTAGCTTAAGCATCCTTGTTTCTTTTTATGTTAAACTTGAATGTATTAGTTTTTTTTTTGTTGCATTGTCAGTCATGTGATGCTACAGTATGTCATTTATTCAGTTTAAATTTATGTGTTTGTACCTACATGTTTAGTTGGTAAAAGAAATAAGTTGAGCAGTCTGCTCAGAGCAGAGGCTTTTCCACGTCTGAAATGGATGTTTTCTTGAGTCTATAAGGTAACAATAATATAATAATAAGATAAACATGTTTGATTTGTGAAATGGGTTTGACTAAAATAAAAATTTGGTTTCATCTATACTATACTAGGTAATTATACTATATTAACTGGGTTAAACAGAATTGCATTACTAAAAAGAGATTAAAATCATTGACTAAAACTAGACTAAGATGTCATCAGTTTTCGTCGACTAAAACTATACTAAAATAGTCATGGGTTATTCTGACTAAAACAAGACTAAAACGCTCAAAGTTTTAGTCTACTAAAACTTGACTGAACAAAAAAGAGTTTGAACGTGACTAAAACTAATAAAAACTAAAATGACACTTTGACACAAAGACTAGACTAAAACTCAAATTAAAACAGGCCGCCAAAAAACAACACTACAGCCATGGAGACATCAAAGACTGATCAACATTGTGAAGATGTGAAGAATTGTGCAGGTATGTGTAATTATTTGCAAAACATCTTAAGAACAACAGATGAAAGTGTGTTATAGGATGAATCAATCACGAATTACTTCCCGATGGAATGCAAGTGTCCTCCAAACAAACAAACAATAAGCACATAAAGGCCCAGTCTCAGTCCTGCACTTGGCCTAACTTCTCCATTTGACCTTCTCGCAGGTATGGAAGCTGCCCTTTTTCTTTCAGAGATCAAGGCGTAGTGGTCATTTATCCATCCAAATAGCCCCCACTGAGCTTGACCCTTTGGCCCCTATGCTGGGTAAGGTAGCAACAATTCCTCGTTCCCTAAAACCATCTCTGCTAAACAGTGGGATAAGACCAAGAGAGAGAATGTGGGTTGGCCCTTAACAGTGTTTTGAGAAGGTCCTTCTCTGGAAAATGACCCTGTGTAAGTAGAAACAACCCATTCTAACTTTCAGAGAATATACAACCTCCAATGGTCATGAGAACAAACGCATGTGAAAAGTAAAATGGTGCCCAGATGTCCATGTGATGCAGCAGACGCATGTCAACCAAAACAGTCCCACAACATCCAGAGCCTTAAGAAACTCCAGATGGATTTCGTCCACTCCCAGGGCCCTGTCACCTAGGAGCTTTTTAACCACCTCAGCCCCGGAGATAAGAAAGCCCACCTTTGGGTCACCAGACTCTGCTTCGTCATCTGAAGACATGTTGGTGGAATTGAGGTCTTCCAAGTATTCCTTCCACCAACCCACAACGTCCTGAGTCGAGGTCAGCAGCCTCCCATCACATCAGCTTGACAGCATCCCTCACTGGTGGTGTCTAGCAATGAGTTCAGGGATTACTGCCATAACAGGCAGTGATGACCTTATGGCCACAGCAAGGGCATTCCTTCTAATCACACCTGCAGATCTCAGTGTCATTACCCATGTGAGCATTGAAGTTCCCCAGCAGAACAATGGAGTCTCCAGAAGGAGTGCTCTCCAACACTCCATCCAAGGACTCCAAAAAGGAACAGCAGTTCAGTGTACCCACAACAGTCAGGACCTGCTCCCCCACCCAAAGGCGGAAGGAGGCTACCCTCTCTTCCACAACAGTAAACCCCAATGTACAGGCACTAAGTCAGGGTCACTGAGCATGCCCATGCCTACTCTGCATCTTTTACCATGAGCAACTCATAATTGGAAGAGGGCCCAGTCCTTCTTGAGGACACTGGTTCCAGAGCCCAAGCTGTGCGTCAAGGTGAGTCCAACTATATCTAGCCTGAACCGCTTAGACTGCTGAGGGACATCCCATGATGCACTGGGCTTTTCATCTTCAGCTCTCTGCTCCTTATCTCCCATGTATAAACGTACTGCCATCATTAACATATTTCTCCTCTCTCAGCAGATCTCGCATGGATCAAATGGGATGTCTGTTGTCTCTCTTTCTGTCCCCTCTTTCTGTCCTGTCTTTCTGTCGTCTCCAACCCAACCGGTCGAGGCAGATGGCCGCCCTCCCTTCTGCTGGAGGTTCCTACCTGTTAAAAGGGAGGTTTTCCTTTCCACCGTCGCCTCTAGCATGCTCAGGATGGGGATTGGATCGAAGACTAGATTCAATGCAGTCTGTCATACATTGATTCATACAAGCCAATTCATAACAAATAGCCTAGCCAAAGGAAACCAACAATCAGATTGGCTCAAACTGATTGTCTGTGAAGCACCCTTAGATATTGTTGTGAATTGGCGCTATACAAATAAAGATGAATTGAATTGAAGATTAATTGAATTGAACCACTCAACCTCACAAACCAGATAGTCTCCTTCTGCCAGAGAGGTGACATTCCATGTCTATAGAGCTAGCGTCCTCAGCTGAGGATCTGAAGTAAGAGGATAAATAAAATAAAAGTGTTATTCATGAGTGATCTGCTTAGCTCCATTAACCAGTAATTGTCTGGAAGGGATACTGTGAAATAAAACAGACAAACCCATAAGGAGGCATTAATTTATCTAGCACTGTATTGCCTGGGATTTCGCCACATGGTTGTTTCATGGCAATTTGAGAGCAAAGCCAAACCTGAGAGCATAATTTGTAGTGTGTAGACGAAGTCTGAGAGCCATGAAAGGGGCTCAAGCTGGAGAGGAGGACATTTGTATAATTGTATCTGAGACCAGAGGCAGTGTTTTGAGGTGCAGCAGAGCATACAGTGTATGAAAGCACAACCTTTTTCATGGGAGGGCAGAGTTTTGAGGGAAAGCAGTACAAAATCTCAGCGAGAAAACAAGGAAATCTGCTCTGTTTGAAATAGTACCTTCTTGAAATGAGAAAGTATTACACTCCCATTTGCTGATAGGTTTAGTTTAACCCTTTAAAAACGGAGCGGGCCGCGGGCGGCCGCCGGAAGTTCCTGATTAAGCTAATCCTGATTAAACTGTCATAAAACAAAAACTATAATAGCTAGAGCGATATTTTTTTTCTTAGCTGAAAGCTAAGACTCTCGCCGTTCAAGACGTTCCGTCGTTACGGCTCGATGACGTCATCACGTTACGCTACGAGCGGTACAAAACGGCGATGTA
>JAOXYM010000005.1:8675251-8692196 GCA_028567055.1 Leptatherina wallacei
AGATGTTCTCGGTAGGTGAGAGAGAAGCGGCTGCAGTCAAACTAAGAGCCGATTCGACCAAAGCAGGGTGCCAAGATATAAATGATACATCAGAGAATTGTTTAAGATTGGGAATAAAGTGCATAATATGTCTCCTTTAAAGGTTAAATATTTCCTTATCTGAGGAATCTACTTAAGGATATTGTACAAAAGCTCTTAAAATGTGTAATTTGTCAAGGAAAATTGTTAAGGCATTTACTGCATTTTAAGAGTTTTTTGAGGTACCAAAATTTCTCACTTTCCAAGGAAATATTTTACTTCCTCGTAATCATTCTTTAGATGCAGATGGACTGCCAAATCTTGATCTGTAGAGCTGGCCTTCTTATGTTGTGCCATGTATTTATGAAGTGGCAGTTTGGGCTTTCCTATATAAAATTCTGAGCATTCTTCAATGCACTGCACTACACCTTTAGCTTGTGTTCGGGTGTTTTATCCTTTGGGCGTACCAGCTTTTGTCTGAGGGTGTTGTTTCTCAGTAACACCAGTAACATATGGCATAACAATATTCTTGCACCATTTCTTTCTGACCCTTAAAGTATGAATGTACCTTTAATGCTTATAAGCCGAAACTCACCACCAACTGCTTGGAGCTGAAGAAGCCGTTCAGAGGAGAAACATCTTCAGGAAACCAAGAAATAAAGTGCAGTTGCCTTTATTCAATCTCTTCACTCAGAATATAATGAATATCTTATCTTAAGGTGCTTCAGGCATCTGGCTCCAGGCTGTGAAGTAATTACTTCATAATATAAGCAACAATGTAAAAAGCAAATGTAGAAAGCAATGAACAGGTCCTTCCTTGTAATATAAACAAAATATGTCTGTTAAGTTATCCTTCTCTGTACTAGAGAAAGATATCAAAGAACAAATAAGGAAGGTATAGCTAGTGAATACTCTGCCCATTACAAACTTACAGCCTAAATTGATTTAAAAATGTCACCACTAATGCCACGTGAATTCTCCTTTGTTTACTAAAACCATCTGAATTTGTGACAAACATAATTTCTGCTTCGGTTGCTGATGTTTTTTAATAGCTGGTTTGCAATGTCACCATCTCTGAGCAAAATGACAGCTGTATTCATAACGAACTCTGACACCGTGACAGGATTTGAGCAAAATGTGAGGACAGGCCTAGTTCTTTCTATCATGCATAAAAAACTGTAGTTTGGTTCATTTCTCTGGTGATTGTCATCAGAACCTCTGATAGGTTTCTGCCTTATTTCACAGTCAACTATTAATTAATTACATTTAATTATGCTATATTCTTAAATAATTCATAAGCTATTCAGTATGGCAGTATCTTAAAAACAAGGTTGTAACTGAAACGTGCAAACACAAAAGCTGCTTTATTTGTTTTGCAATTAAAATCACCATATTTATGCCACAGCTTTCAATTTCACAGAATCATCAAAAGACAGTCTTGGTGGTTAAAAAAAGATAAATGAGGGGGACAAAAAGTCATTGTCTTTGTCAAGGGCAGACGTTTACATGAACCTAACTAATCAATTCCACATGCCATTCAAGAGTGACAAATGTCAAGTTAAATCTAAGTTAGCAGCATGAGAGTGGGGATATTGCATGACTATCATCTACAACACTCTTCTCAGATTTCGACGCAATGGCAGGCATGGAGATGATTATCAAAAAAAAGTATTTCAAAGCTGACCGGCAGTTTTATAGCTCCCTATAAGTTCACTCCTGTTTGTCACCTTTGCACCATTTTCCTTACACAGAGTTTTGCCAAAAGAGACTATTAACTCACAACATGCATTTGCAGTTGTTCCACATGTCAGCTGATCGTTGATGATATTGGCAACCACTGAGTGGGTGTTATTAACCTTAGCAGATGCTCTAAATCGTTGCCGGGTGACATTTATCTAATATGAGGTCATTCAATTGCAGTACATTCCCCACTGATGCACACATTTCTCCTGCTATGCTGCAATATCAAACTAAATAATTTCCAATTTTTTACACATATAAAATTAGTATTAGGTTGCAGGAAGCTTTGGTGATAGTTTGTCAAATCACAGAAAATCTGATTGAAAAGTAATTGTAATCAAAATCATGACACTATTTTACTTATTCGACTGAGCAAATGACAAATTAGTTTTGTAATTTGTGGATGTCCAAGTTTCCTAAAAAAAAAAATATATTTTCTCTTTTATCCTAACAAACAATTAAGAACCCAAATTCCATTGAAAGAAGGCTAAGAAGAAAAAAAAACTGGAAGTATTCATACTTGAGCTAGATATACTTATTTATATGACTTGATGACTTATAAAAGATTTTTCTTAATTATCCCTGGATTTATTTTTTCAGATAGCATCATTCAGTCTTACACACAGTACATCCCCTTCGACACACATTCATAGCTATAATCTGTATAAATAGCTTTCAGCTCCTGCATCCTCCCGCAGGAGATTCAGCACACATAATACTCTTACACTTAAAGGCTCTGCAGCACAGACATGATCTCACACATATCACTGCTTGGTATAAGTGTTTCTTTTTTACAGTCATTAGGCCATGAACTACATGTATCAATTTAAATATGTAAAGCTTTGCCACCTACACTTATGTGCTTTCAAGCTGTTTCTGGACAAATACAGATGAGTATGTTAAAAGTATAAGTGAACTACAAAACACATTACTGAACAATTTCATAAATTCATATGCCAGCTTTAGATGTTCCCATACTTTTGTTGCTAAATTAACCATCCTTTCTTCATAACATTGATTCAGTTTGGTTCGATCTCTTTTTTTCCCTTTTCACTGTGTGCACAATGCTGCCAATAAGTTAATGGCACGCCGTGTGTTGACGATCCAACCTTTTTGCTTCCAATTTAATTCCACACATTTGCAATTCAAAGCTGCTAAGAAAGTGAGAAAGTACTCAACAAACCCCGCTCATATAGGATTACAGCCAGGCATGCGACAGCAAAGGGGATTGTTTTGAATGGCCTGTGTCATGCACAAAACACACGTGAGCAATATTTAGAAATGCATGTTTAATTTACATGCACTTGACAGCCAAAGTAGTACAATGCAACAGTGAATATGGGCACAGAGGCGCAAGGCAGCCAAAAGCAGGACGTATTTTAAGTCGAGTCGGCTTTCATCCTTGTGTTGAGTTAAGGCAACCAAAAGCCTTCAGAGGCATAACAGTGATTTTCCTATACATTAGGAAAGAACATTAGCAAACCTTTTTCCTGCATGTTTTATTTCTCTCTGCTGCAATCACTATTTGTTTAGCTGCATAAAGCTGCCTTATATTAAAACTGAAGTCTGTCTAAAGACTGTGTATTTCACAGTCAGGTTGAAGGGGGGGGTTGTTGCAGGATGGACTGAGTTGTGCAGTGATAGAGTGTTCAGAGTGCACAGAGCTTTAGCTACTGTCATGCCCAGTCCACAGATTTATCGATGACCCTTAATAAAACTGTAACATTTGATAAATTTGCAGAGTGGGAACGATCAGGGTGATAAATAAAACGACTTCTGGTCTACAGCTCTGATGTGTGGTGTTATTGTAATAGCAGCGGTGCGAGTGTGTGTGGGGATGGCAGCAAATGGAGCCTGCAGAGTGAGCTGCATGCTTATTGCCTGGATGGGAGCCCTAGTTAACGGCGGTAATGTATTCTCAGGCATCAAAGGCTCAAAGTTGAGAGTTTTAAAGCAGCTCGTCACTATTGATTCTGAACGAAGAGCAGCTTCCTTGGTTCATTATAAGGGAGCTTTCAGCCCTTACTTTAGGCAGTGAGGCCACTGCACAAACAACAGGGAGCTCAGGGTCAGTATCACTTTGTTGTTCAGAACAAAAATTAGTTTCAATCTTTTGCTGTTTTGCATTTACTGGCTATAAGGAATAAGCCATTGCTAATGAATCCTTTTACGAATGACTTCAGTCCCTGGAGCTCTTTCACAATTAATACACATTTTAACTAAGCATAGAAAAAATTGAACCATTAGATGCTAAGCTGTAAAAAATAAATAAATAAAGAAGACAGAGGCTAAGATGTAACTGTGGTGCTTTTTCTTTGACTTGTTTCTCAAGGAGAAAAGTTTTTTTTCTTGCTTGTACTGTAAACTTTGAGTCTGCAGACATGTCAAAAGAGCTAAAACAAATTCTTTTGTGTGGACTGTTTGAGCTGTGTATCAAATTTAGTTGTGTGAGCATACTATGGTGGAGTCATTCAGAATGACACTGCTTAGAGATTATCCATGTTCAGTCAGTTGTTTTAGGTTCTCTTATTCTACTTTGTGCAGTGAGACTACACAAAATAATGAAAATTAAGTAGTTTTATTAATCATCTAAGCATTGCTTTACCTGTCAATTTATATTGTGCAAGTTTCTTCAAACATTATATGTATCTCAAATGTACAGTACATACTGTACTTGAACAGATGACCTATTGTTTACAGTGGACTTGGACAGTATCAGACAGAAAAAAGTATCTCCACGTGTCTGCTTTGGTTCATGTTCCATCATTGTGTGTTCTCTGCCTGCTCTTTATCTGAATGGTAACTGCAATCATTTGTTGGGGAAGGGCAGCGCAGTACATGGCACAAGATACAGAAAAATGGACCTCCACTGAACTCCACATGCTCTCTACATTCTTGCTCTGAGTCCATCATCCTGTGATATGATCAGCAGTTAGAAAAACATTTGAACGGCACAGCTTGTTTGCACTCTTGAATTTCTAGCAATTCCTTCATCCCTTTTAGCATATTTTTAGATGGAGAGAGTCAGGGGCACAAGAGATAGCGAGTAGTGCTGCAGATAATGCAAGATGAGCCTCAAGCATAGGAGGGCTAGAAAACTCCACTTGTCACTTTAGATAAGGGAAAGGAAATGGGACTGGCTGCTGAGGGAGTAGCTAAGTGCTTGTCGCTGTCCCTTTAGCTTACCAAGAGCAGGCTGCTATAGTGCATCAGGACAAGCATATGTCCATCTCACCACAATAAGATGTGTAAGTGGCTCACTACCGAATGGGTCGGAGAAGAAAGTTGATGAAAGTAGATGTATAGTGTGTAACTAAAATCTTCTTCAACTGTCACATAATGGAAATGTTATCTCATGGAGCTGGCAGTGTGGAATAGCGATTTGAGAAAATGTCCATCAATCACAGTGGTCCTGCAAAAGTTTTCTCGAACATATACTTGTATTGGATATACTTGTATAATAAGGCAAAGGTGTTGAAGCAATAAAGAAATTTACCAAACTTAGATGATTTTAAACAAACACTATACATATTGTATGAATGTAATTTCAGTAATTACAAGTAATAACACTTATTTTGGAAAAAAGAATTATATTTCTAAGGACCTTTCCAAAGGAAGCTAAGTAGAGGATTTTCCCAGATTGACTGGGATAAAATACAGAATTTTGTGTATCCCTCAAATCCTTTAAACGAAAGACAACTTTTGAAAGCGCTTCACTTTTTGGCCTCCGGGAACTTCTGATCACACTAACATCCATCTCTACTCCCTCATTGTTGATGATCGATTTTTCTCTCTGGTGTTTCTTGTGCTGTTGTTTTTAGTGATGTGTATAAGAAAATCGCTCAGAGGGATGTCTGTAAAACTTCTCTTGTGGAAAACTTAAAAGGGAAGCAATGCTCATGTCTGGCCACGCTTGACTGCTTCAGTCTTCAAAGACATAGTATTTACAGGCCACTGTGCTTTGCCTTATGGCAAAGACGCGGCCTAGGTCAATGCTGATATGCAGATAAAGAATCATATCTGCTCTAATTATTGCTGTCTGAATCCCAAGTGATTACAGCAGACTTCATAATTTAATTTAGCACATGTGATTCATCACATCACTTTAATTTAAACTGTAGTATTAATCTTTTCCATGGGATATATTTGTTAGCAGATGCTTCTTTTAGAATGGACAGAGTGAGTCTTGCCTTGAATCAAGAAGCCAAAATGTATTCAGAAATAACAGTGTTGTAGTGGCAGGTATTGAACCTTGTGAGATATTAAAGGTCTTCCAGGGAAATGACTTTTGTTAACAGACATGGCACATTATCTTTTTTTTATCGCTGATATTTTGCCTGGAAAATGTTTTGATTATGATCCAAATTGATTGATGACACCCCTCTTACAGAGATTTACAAGTACACAATCATTCCACCTAGTCTGCCTTCTTTCATTGGAAGGTCATCTGCTATCCAAAATGTGAGGGTAATTGCATCAGATTGAACAGTGAAATACCGTCACCTCAAGTAGGTCCCTTGGAAGATTAGCACCAAGGCCATCAGCAGGATCGATCAATGCACACACCAGTGGCTGCTTGAAGGATGGGAAGGTCAATCGCTGTGATATTACTCATGTAGGGGAAGATCTGGTGTCAGCGATTTTAATTCTGAAGGGGCTAACTAGTAAGAATTGATTATGAACAATGGCAGAACAGATTAATATCAACAGATTGAGGGGATAGAGGAGAGCTGAGAGAGGCAGCCAATTCAAAAATAATATTTTAAAACTGTGCAAGAAGGCATCACCCTAATTCCTTAAGGCACATTAGTCATGTTATGATATTAAGTTTGCACCATGCATCATGTTGCAGGTGTAGCCTTCATGATACTCAGCTGGCAGCACACAAAGAGCAAGCACTCGTCTTTCAGTGGAAGGTGTGCACATTTTTGTTTCCTTCAGCACTGTTTTCAATGCTGAGCACATCCTCTGGCAGACTCACATCATCGGAGAGAAGGAGCTGACTAATCTCAATCCTTAAATTTATTCATGTTCAATAAAAGCTATTCATCAGCTTAAACATGCCTGTAAGTTCAAACTAAATTTGAACCACCTGGGAGAAATCTAAATAACTCGAAGGCAGCACAGTTAAAGAGCCTGTTTGGAAGGATTGGGAAAGAAGTACAGCAGAAAAAAGGCTAGGATCCCCCGGGTGTGGAGCTGTGCAAAGCCAGCAGGTGAGAAGGATCATCTCTGAGTGCTTCTGTGTGTTGATCAAGGCTTGGCTACAGTCCAGTCACTGTAAACAGTATTACAGGTGGCTTGTCTTTGGCAGGCAATGCACATTGATTATTGATTGCTTAGAATGATGAGTAAAGTGAGGGAGGAAACAGAGAGGGGATGAGAGGAAAAATCATGAGACTTCAGCGAAACAGTATGAAAGCACATGAGCCAGCATAAGCTAAAGGTTAGAGATTGATTTTAAATCAAAATTAATCTTCAAATATCAAGTGCCACAACATGAAACAGAACTATTCAGTGAGATGGTTAAACATCTCACTGAATAGCTTATAACATAAACACAGAATGGACCAACCAATGAATCTAGAGAGCTGTTATTTCTATAGTGTGGACGTTTAATCTAAGGGCTGTAATTATTTACATAATCCCTATTATAGTAAGTCTACTCATAAAACTGTACAAAGTCATGATGTGTTTAATACCATTCAAACTTTGAGTATGGTTTGTGGTTAAATGAACTGTAAATAATTGCAAGTCATGTCAAATCCTTGTCAGAAGGATTAAAATAAGATTCAATCACTCAGTGCTGACATGAAGAAAGAAAGACAGATGGACTGAAATCATGAAGTCCCTGTGCTACAAGATGTCTAATGTGCAGTGGACCGGGAGACTGAACTCTCCACCTAAGTCGCACTGCTCTGTTCTTCACAGGTAAACAGACAACCTCAGGCCAACAGATGAAACAAAACACACACACACACCTAGACACAAACAAAAAAGCTAAATTTAATTCCAGAGCGTGTGCAGCCTAAGTGGAGAGAGAGTTCAGTTGGACATTCTAGGAGCTTGTTTTCTTAAGGAAATTTAAGATGACAGGTTTTGTTGTTGGAGCTTTTCAAAGTCCACATGTAATATTAACTGCTAGTAAGATTTGTGCTTTGAAATGGTCACCCTCAGCAGTAGAGGGTGAGCCGGCAGGGTCTGTCTCTTCCTCCAACACTCTGCATCCTCTCTTGCATAGCAGGCAAATGGGAAATCAGAAACATCAATTATTCCAGTAAACAGGTCTGGCCATGTAGAACATTCAATTATACATTAAACATTAATAGCTGGAGCTTATTTCACACATCCATTAGATTGTACTAAACATGGATACTCAATCTTCTTAATAGAGCTTGAGTGACTTAAGCATTTTTTTCTAACAAGGAATTTAATCAAGGAATAAAAATGATGTGATTGGACGGCATTTCATTATAGAGAAATTATGGAGGAGCTTCAAGCCAGAGAATCACAGTTAAAAGCAGCACAGAATAGAGTGAATGTAGGAGGCGAAGAGTGGAAAAAACTTGTAAGACACATTGAGAAGGAATATGGGGGAAGACAGAAAGAACCGGAGAATGCATACTTTTCAAAGTGAGAGCTGGGAGAGAGCTATGGTAGTAAGCTCCATTACTTTGTGAATAATACACCTATGACATTCTTCACCAGTCTTTGAGTGGATTCTGAAGCTGGTGGTTGAGGGTGAGAGTTGTAAGATTATTTTTGAGAGCCGGCAGATGGTTGTGGAAAAAATAAATTAAAGGAAATGCATATTTCATATATATATATATATATATATATATATATATATATATATATATATATATCACTGTTACAAGATGTATAATATTCATATACATATTTTATTCAGGATATTTTAAACAAAAATCCAAGTGTTGTCCAAATGCTTCAATAATACCTCTGCATTGAGCCAACCAATAAGCACATAACATACATCATGGTGGGACTGGCCTAATCCCTGGTACTTAGAGAACCTCGAGGTCAACTTGCTTCCTTTCTGAACCCCTAGATGCAACTGTTAAGTATTGGGATTAATTTTGTAATTTAGTTCTAATAAGGAAAAATTACATGTCACTTCTTTGCCCTTTAGGAATTTTCCTGATAAGAAAGCTAAATACTTCTGCCTAATGTTTATTTCCACTGATCCAAGTAGTGCAGTAAGTTCTCTTCTTTGGTTTTATGAATTTTGTTTTGCTCTTTATTTCTCTAGCATAATCGGAAGAGCTTCCTGGAATTTAAATTTGATTTTGAGGGTAGAAAAGAGAGTAATGTTATGTTTCTAAACTAGAAATGCTCCAGTAGAGAATGATTGAATGAAATAATGTTCCACTACTTTGTCCCCTTTGATTAAGCTATTTCTAAATACCTTTAGCCTTTCTTTTAAAATCAGTTTTGATTAAAAAATTATATCAAAACCATAAATCACATTTTCTACTTTCACCTTAACACATAATTTAAAAGAGGACAGAAGAAAAATGAACTCATTCAACCTATATACTGTATACCAACTTGTGTTACATTTTAATTTTGATTTTCAATTGAAAAAATAAATCTAAAAGTAAAAACACACCTGCAAAGGCTCTATACTTTTGTAATGTGTAAAGATAACTTGAGCATAATAATACTGAACAAAGTTTGAGAGAAAGCAAGAGGAACCCTGGGAGGTGAAAGCATATGGCTTATCTGGAAAGTCATGGAGATATAAGTGAGGATAAACAAGAGGTTTGCACTTTCAACAAGGTGCAGAAATCCTTTTTTGCAGACATAAAAAAAGCCCTATTGCAGTCCCTCTTTCCACCTGCCACAACATCAGCAACAGGAGGATAGAGAATGCAAAGAGGCACGAAACTGGCTTTTTCTCAAGCTGAAAGGTTGTTAATTAGTGTTCATCACACATTCAGAGGGCGTCATTCGCCTTTTCTAATTTTATAGATGTTGCTGTTCCTATTCTTGTGAATGTGTTAGAAAAGTATTCTTCCAACAAGAGAAGTGGGAGAAGAAAAGTTTCTCTAGCATGGTGTGTAGTGCCTCTATATGTTCTTCTCTCCCTTGTGTAATGTTTTATTCAGTATATCACTGGCAAGATAAGTGGATGTTCTCCCTCTGGCAAATTTAGCTTCTCAGGTTGTTTTGTTTATGTCTGTAAGATCTCCTTTTGCACTCGCAACTGTTTTCCGAAACACTTTTGGTACAAGGCAAAATGAAAATAGCAGCAATAACTGGTACGTATGCAATTATGTCAAATAACAGTGGAATTGAATGAGTAGATCACCCATATCTCTCCATAAGCTAAAAGCAAGATGCCAATGCCACAAGTCCTGTAACAGATATCAATGTGGTATTGGAAAAAACTGACAAAAAAATTTAAAGCAAGGCTTCTCAAAGTTTTTGAGGCCAGGTATCCCTACAGGGGGAAAAAGTTGCCAACGACCCCCATCATAATCCTGATGCCAATCAAAACATATTTACTGCGATTTGAAATACTGGTTGATAGGAACTATTTCATCTTAAACTTTTTAACTTGATATAACTTAACTACAACTTCAATTGAACTTATACAAACTTTTGAAAATAGTAATTTTTTATCTAAATTAAAATTTAGATTTGTCACTTTCATCTAACAGATCTTAAAACTTTCAGGAAAATGACCAGTGACAGGACTGGCAAAAAGAGAAAAACATTGTAAAGATAACAAAAGTGACAACTTCAAGTTCTAGGCATTATTACCCCTTTTTTCAAATTATTGGCAAAAACTGAACAAAATAATAAAAAAAATGAGCCTTGTCAATAATATTTGGCCTATAAACTTCATCAAAGACTGATCACGCACACCAATAACTCACTGAAATAGTGAGGAGGATGAACCTGTTTTATCTGTTCTTGGAGTGATGGGTGATAAACAAACTCTCAGATCATCCTTCACCCTGTATTAATTTTTCATTGCAGTCAAAAGTAGAAAACAAAAGCTCAGAGAGGTAAGTGATGTGTTGCATGGCCTCAGCAGTGAGTTCAGGACACTCGTGAGAGAGGGAGGGCCAAAAGCTTTCATGATTAAAACTGCTAAAATCTGACTTTCAATGTCCTGTCATTGGTTAAGTCAAACACTTTCTCTTCTGCTTTACCTGTGAGGTGATTTGCCATCATTTGTTAAAGTGGACAGATTTAAAGATGTATCCATTGTGTTGCTAGCTACCTGCTTATCTGTGTCTGGAGCTGTGCAGTAGTTGCATCCTGTATAGAGTGAGTGATAAGTTACAGATTTCTGTGAATTGTCTCCATCAAATCACTTTTCAGTTGGTCTGAAGCTAATATAATGGGAGGTTACTGGTTCAATATCTGTTTCATTTCCACACTGGTTGTATGTGTAGTTATTCACTTATTCAGAAAAAAGAAGCCAAACTTTCTATTTTCTTTCTTTATTTTAAAGCATCTCATGGCATTAAATTTAAAAGTTATTGGTTTGGGATTTGAATATCTGTCTCCCTACAGCTCTGCTAATCACTCTCTGATTGAGCGGTATAGCCTCACATTGAGGCAACACTGTTGCTGAGACTAATGGAAATTTGCTTTTGTGCCCACAAATAATTTCTGGCACGAAACCAAAGATGTAATTGTGGAGGCTTGGCTACCTACAGTAACAGCTGCCCTTTGTCAGAGGCATCACATTAGATGATGTCAATAATCTGACTCTAATCATGTGTGTGGCTGTCTGCTGGTAGTCCAGTCATCAGCTCCCACTGCTTCCAGCACCACATCATTTTCATTTTTACTGACTGTTCAGCTCAAGGCAGGATTTTTCACCTTTTTTTTTAGGAAATAAAACTGTAAAACTTCTGTATGAGCTTGTGTGAAACTAAGGCCCTGATTTACTAAGATACTAAATAGCAAGCGCAGAATCGCGTGCACCGCAAATAAATTGCGCCTGTTGTGTTTCCGTGATTTGTGGGTGATCTACAAAGATTGATTGCGCAATTGATAACGGGCACAAACAGCCTTATTTAAATGAGGATTAAGCATGCACAATTGATCTGCTATGGAGAGTGTAGAAGGGACTAATACAAATATTGCCAAGACATCTTAATGCGCTCAGAAGGACCGTCAACATTGAGTACAAATTGTCACAGCAGTGTTTTGAGCCATCTACGTGTAATTTTCTTCATAGTTTGGTTTCTCTTACTCACAGCAGACAGCACACTTTCCGTCCATCTAGAAAATTCTCCTGCATGCATGCGTGTTGTTGTTTAAGGGGAGACAGGAAAGAAGCATGTAGACATGGAGTACACACATCAAGATAGTTTGTGAACATTTTGAGATGGAAGCTGAATGTGAGGTGTCAAAGTTTGTCAAAAACGGATGCCGAATTAGCCGCCAATAGGGGGCGCATCACTGAGAAAATAGTATTAGTTATATAGTGGGTCTTTAAGAGTAGATATCAAAACATATTGTCTATCACAATAAAGCCAAAAAATATAACAGTATAAATTATAGGCAAGTCGCTCAGCCCTAATGCAAATAATAATAGATTCACAAAATGTTTCTTATAATATCTATGCATTTAATTTTGAGCTTATTATGCTTTAGAAGGATTTAATTGCCAAAGCATAATTCCTAAGGCACCAAAAATAATATACCTATAGTGATATTCATGATGATGGTCTATCATGTTACAGTCCTATAGTAGTCTTATGATACTGATTTTGAGCGGTTTAGTTTTTAATGAAAATGTTTTAAAGATAATGCACACAAGTCAAAACATAATTCTTTAAAAAACATGACTAACCTGTTTTCTGTGGTTTAAAGTTTTCTTTATAATCAAAACTCATAATATGAATATATATGATGAATCAAACAAGCCATTTCTTTTCAAATAAGTTGACTGACTGCACATGAATCAGATGGTGACTTTACTAACAACATGAATGAAGAAGTCCAAAGATTCCTTGAAATGTCAGCATACCGTGTCCAAGCAGTGCTGCAGTCTAAAACAAAGAGCAAGTTTTAAAATGGACATTTCTGTCTTCGCTGTGAAATGAATCCCCCAGTTCATTCACACAGCAGGGAGGAAAGTTTTGATGAGAAGAAAACACTCTCTCCATGACAACTTTGGAAGAATTTCTTCACCAAGACAAGTATCGATCGGACATTCTTGAGTTTGATAACCAGCCATTGTCTCTTTAAGTATTAGGCAGAGACACACATCCACCTCAGCTCTTCCATTCTGAGCTGCAACACATCGAGAGAAAAGCCATGTTGTTGTGATAAATAAATGAGTATGGTAGGGAATCTAAGCTGCAATAAATCTGCATTTTTCTCTTGATTACTAATGCTGAAAATGCAGAGTTTGGAGAAAAATAAAGTGGCACAAGTTCAGTTTTGGCATTATAGTTGTATAGGACAAAGAAAGAGCATTAAAGATAATTGGCTTTAGTGAACAACCCATGGTGAAATATAATGTGGCCACTTTAAAGCCCTTAGTCTACTTATTTTCCCTTTTGAAGTCATGTCCATTAAATAATTAGCCACTAATTCTACAAATAAACTGTAATAATAAAGTGCAGCAGTTGCTTCCGCTGGCAGTGTGGCAAGGTCTTCCACCACATTGTTTTGCAGGATCATCTGGTTTTTCTCAATCTTCCCCTTTGTGTTTCTTCTGGCAATGTTGCGCTTGGTACTAACACAGACCTTCACTGGCAGTCGGCCGTGCAGCCGGGGCTTGTGTGAGCTCAACCCTGACTGTCCCTCACACACCCTGGGGCTTTGTGAAAAATGAGACCATGGAGAATGAGATAATAACATTGTGGAATGGGAGTGTGTGAATTTGCTGCGAGTTATGTGCATGGGATTCTGTGTGTATGCTTTAGCGTGTGCTTGTGCAGCTTGTGGGGAGCATAATTGTGTCCTCCCATGTGTAAAAGCTATCAATCAGGTTCACTTAATGTTGTGTCATTATGGGTAAATTAAAATTCCACAGTGATCAATAGGGTATTGACTGTCATTTTACGTGCGTGCATAATGAATAATCCTTTTTATTCATTTCATTGCCAATTTATTTTTGATATTTAGTTTTTGTTAGTGTGTCCAAAGGGAAACAATGAGATGAGCAGACTCAATATTTTTTAATGCATTGCAGATTACAAAATGGAAATGAGTTTACTGATCACATCTGAATTAGCTTTGTTTTTTGTCAGAGAGCTTGATAAGACAGTGAAAGGTTCCCCTTGGACCACTCTCTGTGATTCTACACGTTTGCTTGTTCGCACATGCCAAAGCAGCTGAAAGTTCCTCTCTCCAACCAGGGCTGATAATTGTCATAAGTCAGTGCAAATTAAATGAGTTTAGGGAAAATATTGGCATTAACATATATTGTATTTCTAATATATAGTCTGGCCACTTTAATTCATTCATGACCGTAACTGTTTAGTTAAAAACTGTTAACAATGACGTGTCATACTAGTTTTACTGTCAAAACCTGCCTATATTTTACAGATTTTATTTGAATTTACATTATGACTCACCTTTAATGGTTCAGTTGTGATACTCTGTGGTAAATGTGAATCCTCATTTTGGAGCTTTGCAATCTCAGCTTCATCATTTCTATGGCAACATACAGTTTATTTGAGACTTACGCACAGCATCAACAGCAGTATGTTCTATATTTTTCCAAGCCCCCATTTTTTACCAAACCATATATTTTTCCATTCCTGACACTTTTTCAAAAAATACAAAAGGCTATCCATTTGAGATTGGTCGGAATAGAGAGGGAGATTGCAAGTGAAACTGTCTATTCCCGGGTGTGTATTGTTTTCTTTGTTTCTGTGTGTGGGGTTCGTTTTTTGTAATTGTGCACATGACACAGGCACAGAGTGTGAGAGTGAAGCTGAGTGAGGCAGACAGATAATCTCTACCTGCCGTTCGGTCTGTGCTCTTGCTTGTAAGTGCTTCCTTATTTCTCATTAAGACCATGGAGTGAGAGGAATTAGTGACACTGAATGAAAGCTATGCCTGCTTTAATAATGTTGCTGATCCAATTTAACATGACTGGATTATGTTAACATAATCATAATGCACCCATCTCAACTTAGCCTCATTGAATTCTCAAATATGAATTACTTGTTCAAGCGCTATGACTAATGTGGATTCATGTAGAAATGACATGATTTTACCATGATTCACTGATATAGCCGTCCTTGACACATTTAGAGCATTTTACTATGTTTAACTGTATGAATGAAATATTCTAATTTAGATTGTAAGAGAACATGTAATTTCTCTTACAAGGTAATGTACAGTAATGCAAGTCTGCATCAAGATGGTTAAATAGGTACAATGGAGCTTTCATCTATATTAAAGACTGACCATGTATGTTATGAATGTGAAAGATTATTCATTACGTATATATAAGTAGGGCTCACATATGAATCCAGTGAAAATATAAAGAAATAGAATTCCATGGGAAATATGTTGTGTTGATGGAAAGTGGAAGAAAAAATGATAAAAACAGATAACGGACTGTGTTTGTGGTGGAAATCTGTGGGGAGGAATAAAATGTGCAAGAGATTATTCACTGCAGACGACAGTGCAGTGTCAGCTTGTTATTCTTGCATACAGCATGTTGATTTGTTTTTTTTTGCCAGCCATCGTTCAACTGAGGTGATTATCAAGTCAAATAGGAAAGTTTGAGAGCAAAGGAATGAAAGAAGCAAGAGGTGGTTGTATGGTAACAAGATGGCAAATTAATGATGGGTGTAATGTTGCTGTGACACATGTAACGGCCTCGCTGCATCTCAAAGAACACAAAATTACCCTGACCTAGTGGTACAGTGATTTACTCCTGCAGAACCAGTTCCATAATGTTATTAAGACTAAAACACATGAAAATTTTAAAGACAAAAAGAACATTTAAATACCTTAAAAAATTATGGACATTCTGGAATAATTTTGATCCCTAACTTATGAGACAGATTTTAGTTTCAGTTCAAGTAAAACTGTTTACCAATATTTGAAGAAAAAAAGTTGAAAAAAGATTACATTCAAACTGAACTGAATTAAAAACAATTAAAATCAAAGAATGAAATTACCCGAGAGACAGTGACATCGGTCAATTAATGGGTCTACACATTGCAAAATCAAATGAATAAAATTTAAATAGTAAGTCATAAAGAGGCAATTGATAAACTAATGTAAATATTGTAGTAGGCTACTCTAACCTACTCATCCTATCCCATCATTACTCTTCTGTTACCCCAAAGGGTTACCCTTGTTTACCTGTGTTTGCTATAAACACTGAGTTCACAAAAACCCTACAGTAATTTCCTTTTTGACCTGCAGGAATGTCAGTCACATGTCATACTACAGGAAAAATAAAAAAAGAGCAAAACAGTCTAGCAGACATTTTCCATCTGGCCTCAGGCCTCAATCTGCAACGAGAGATATTTGAGGACGCAACCTTTCCTGTATTTACCAACTTGGGTTCTCTTTGTGGCAGGCCTCAATGGCCTAATTAACACAAGCCTCTACTTTGGTGTCGGTCAAGAAAGAAAGTGTGGTATTGCACTGGGACATAGTGGAGCAGCTTTCTGTGTACATAGAGCTTTGCAGGGTAAACATAGTGAATCCTCTGCAGATCCAAGCTTTGCTTCCATTGACCACGACACAGTGACATTCAGTGCAAAGTTAAAGGTAATTAAAAGAAGGGAAAAAAATAAATGCATCAGGACACTGTGAGGCTCCAAGCCTACAGTTTATTATCTTCTGTAAAATATTTCTCAATTTATATTGTATTTTGATACTGAATGATGAGGCGGTCAAGTAGAAGCAGTAGTAGTAGTATCAACATGTTTGATTATGTTTATAGTCTTACTGCGGTTTAATCATGCCCTTGATCAATACTTCTTAAACACCTTTTTTGAAAAAGCAGTCTGGCTATTGAATGACTTATCAACTTCAGGTGAATGCAACTGTTGCAACTGCAGGCCTACTCTGTTAATTTTGTATTTTTTGTATTTGGAAGGCAGATAAATGAATCCTTTTGTTGAGCTCATTTGGACCCTACTTTAAAGGGGACATATTATGCAAAAATCACTTTTATAAGTCCTTGGAATAGTCTCTTACAATGTTCTAAGTCACG
>JAOXYM010000005.1:8697436-8708262 GCA_028567055.1 Leptatherina wallacei
ATATATACACTCTTAACTGGTACTGTATGCAGATAACTGGAAACAAGATTCAGAAACAGAACCAAAATTTGAGAGTATAGAGATATTGTGATCATCATCAACTTTTTCACATTAACAGCACAGCAAAATGTGGCTATATATTGAGTAAAATCTTGATTAATAGCTACTGAATGCCTGGAAATAGGACTAACATTTGGGTGAAACGAGAAAGATGATCTTTTAAAGCATCCATTAGGAGGACATTATTTGAAGCTTTTACTCTCACATTGAGCTCTAATATAATGTGGATTGCTGACCTTGAAAGAAGGTAAATGCATCAACTAGATGTGATATTTCAAAAATCTAACAGCTTTTAGTCTCGACAAAGAGCACTCCTCTTATCCGACACACTGTAGTGGACGTGAACCTGCGCTGCTCCCCCACAGATGCCTAGTGTGATGTTTGACAGATTTCTCCCTCTCCAGCTAGGCTCACAGTAAATGTCCATCTGGCAGCTTCCCATGGGTACTTATTATTCTCAGCTAGCCAGGGGTTTTCTGTTTCCGAGCAGTCAGCCAACGCCTGCCTCAAAGAGTTGAGAGCCGGACCAGAACTGCTTGCAGATGCTCTGCCGAGAAGGCAACCCGTGCTACTGTAGTGACATGGCACTGAGTTTTCAATTTTCAAGATAGGTGGCAGCCTCCTAATGCTGTTGTCTGAGTATGAAAAATCAAGTTCACTTAGAAAAACCAAGCATGAGAGACATTAAACCATTCAAGCAGGAGTAACATCAGTTTCTGCTGTTATTTATTTATTTCTCTTATGTCCAGTACACCTGCTCCACCTTGGAAATGAGGTGATTGATTTTACCCTTACGAGCAGATGCTCAGAGCCATGGGTACTGCTGAAAGGTCCCGCTGTCCTGGTCTGACGCCCTACTATGGTAGAGTCAGTCATGCAGTTGACCTCTATCACACTCCTGCAGCCTGCTGAGTATCTCCAGAAACAGTCTAACAAAACAGTGGATGCTACACTTGTCTTGGCATTCAATGGATGAAATGTTTTTACATCCTCCCTCTGAAACTGCCGATCTGCTGCAACCTTGCGCACATTGTGTGCTTTGCATATTCTATCCTTGCACTACACTATACACAATGCAAATGCTTACAATATTGAAGACAAGTTACTTTGCAAAGATTCACATGAGGAAGAAGTGAGCTTAGCTTCTACCGGATACTTAGGTACCAGTTTGAATGTACCCTTTTAGAGCCAGAGCAGATAAGTGGGCACTGTCCACACTATCTATAGTTTCTAGTTGACACATGGATTGGGTCCAAATCTTGAGTGGTTAGGTATTTCCACACACCGATCACAGTATAGAAACAAACACCATCCATTCTTGCCTGTTTAAGTCAGCATTGCAGGCATATTCTTTGAAAAATCTGGGCCATTTGATTCTCATTTGAATAAACTTCAAATTGAAAGCGCAGAGCACTCAATGCCAGAAAAAGCTACCATCGTGTATTCTCATGTACACACGGGGGGGGGGTGATAGGATGGGCTAGTTTTGCAGAACAATGCATACCTTAGTGGGCAAACAGCAGTTTTTTGGTCCCTTCAGCTTCTCTCCCTATGGAACTATCTGCTATATTTATGCATTCACATCACTCCCAAAGAAAAGACAACTCAAACATGACTCTCACTGAGGGTTGTGCTATGAGAAACGAAATGACTCTTACCTAGTGTGAACGAGTTGATCACATCTGCAAGCAGACCATATGGGAAAAGAGAAGAGGATGGGGAGGAGGGAGGGGGAGAGAAACAGAAATGTCAGCAAATTACAATGTACAGCAAACTAAACTTCAATGCAGGCTGAAGTTGTCACCAGCTCCCTTGAAAAATGACGTTCTCCCAGCATTGTGCAGACTTGGGGTTAAGAATAGTCCCTGTCAAGAGTGGGACATCGTTTATTAAGCTGGGGACATGAAACTTCTGAGATAGTCTCCCCTGAGGATCCCAAGTTTGCACAACTTGCATTAATATTTGTCAGTGTTTCAAGATTTTCAGGGTGGAGGCAAAAAGAGTAAGCAGAGATGTAATCCATTACTGGCAAGTTTAGTAATGCATTGGCCTTTTTTTGCCTCTTTTTTTTAAAATCAGTGTTGCATAACCATACGGGGAAAACAAATGTGCTCAAATGTACACCAAAGTGTTCCCTCTCTGATAAGTTTGTCAGATAATCTATTTCACAGTGTGTGCTTGGATCTTTGCAGCATTTCCCTAAGCTTGTTAGTCTGACTGTGGGGTTCCCATGTACCGTACCTAAGGTATTATAAGATGGAAGCTCTTTCCTCCCCTGAAGAGCAATGAACCAGACCAGGAAAAGTAACCTTTAGAAACATCCTCACTGACTTCCTGCTACCTTCATTCATATCTCTGAAGATTTATGGAGAGGGATATTATGACTTGGTGCCCCCTTTTCCACTTATACCATCCCTCTGATATCCAGAAAAATACAGTATTTCCATTACAGCCTTTTTTTTTTAAATCAAAAGTGGTCCATCCGTGAATGTGTCCTTCTAAAGTATGGTTTTGCTTACTTGTAAATGTGCAATAAAACAAAGAAATAGGAAAAACTAACAAAAACTGGGTGTAGTGTAAGGGAAATGGTAGACTTAGGGCTGACCATAGTTCCCCTTGCTTACAGCGCAGTCTGGTTTTGTTGCTAAGCAGAATTTGTAAGTAATACGATTTATTACTGATGATGTCTATCCCTCTGCTTTCATTTACATTTCTATGTGTATGTAACGAAACCCGAGGTGGATCAAAAATGAGAAAATGTGATTACGATGGCTGTTTTGCATGAGGACGAATCTGTGAGGCAGAAGGGGGAAGAATGGGGTTCAGTCTATGGTACACTCATTACCATTCTTTCTGACACATATCCTCACTCTGTGCTACTGTTATTGTTAAACAGAGAGCTCAGCTGAGGACCTTCAAGCTTCATGCAGGGAAAATTGGACCCTGGGGAGGGGGTACAAAGGACTTGTGTTAGACTTCAAGAGCCACTAGAAGCACCTGGGGTTTCAATGACATTAGCATTGGGGTTGTTTGGTAGACAAACTGTTAGTGCTCAAGATGCTTCAGTGGATGCCACTAAACAATAAAAATATAAAGGACGCAAGAGGGATGTTGCAAAATTGTGGATGTAATACACAAATGAATTGTAAATACGAGAGAATACTGCTGTGTGTAGAATTAGAGGAGCTAAAACTATAAGTAAGTACAAATGGACTGTGTGAACCACTCATGCCAAAAAGAAAGATGAATAACCTGATATTCTATGCCATAAACCATTCCACATTTATCTTTATCTAATCACATTCAGTTTTAATAGAGGAATTTTTGCACTGCAGTGAGGATTATTGATTTTCCTGAGTCCTGTGGAGGAAATTTGGATGTCTGGCTGATCAAAACCAATGGAGGAAGTGGGGGCCTAAGTGGATTAGACTACTGGATGGTGGAGAGAGAATCTAGAGGAAGAAACTGGTGGCTTCGATAAGCCCTTCATGTGAACCAGGAAATAGATGGAACACAGACAGTTTTTTCACCCTTTCTCACCCTCCTGTTTTAAGCAGATAAGCTGCTTCCAGGGTCTTAGTTATGCTGTGTAGAACCCACAACACAATATGGAAACTTTTGACAAGTCAAAGAAAGGAAGGAAGCTGATGTCTGTTCCATATGTTGTCTTTTCTCTATTGACAAGAGGGATTTGGGGATGTGTGGAGTGGTCAGTGCTGAAGGGGAGTTACAAAAAGCCTGTGTGATGTGACATAGCGAGCATGTCACTGCTCAGGTACGGGTTTTAGTTTAGGCCTGGGCTCATCTTTGTCAAGTCTAGCCTTGATCAGACACTGCAGAAAGACATAAAGGACTTTGTAACATTAAGCAATTGGAAGTCTAGCCATGAAACATTTTCAGTTTTCTTTCAAATGCAAGCACTGGTCTCCAGACCATTTGTTATCATGCTGTGACCACTTCTGGATACAACGCAAGAACATTTCAGCAAGAGGAGCTTTCATCATCATGGCGCAGAGCCTGTAGTGCAGCTTTCCTGAAAATAAAACCAGACAATGCAGCACTGCATACCGTAATAACTGTGATTGATTCATTTGGTATGGAATTAGACATTCTGATTTGCTCAAATACAACACCCTGTGGCACACAAATGTGAGACGTAACAGGTGGCAGTTGAATCAGGTTTGCTTACAATGGTAACACACTAACCTGCAATCTGCCTGAAAAAATTGTGTCATTTCAAAACCACTGCCAGTTTGTATGAAACCTGACTTAGGATATTGTGCAAATTGATTCCACTAGTGTCTTCCTTCTTTTCTGGATTACAGCAGCTTTTGGTTTCCACATAGACGTAAAACACCAATGACAAAACTATCGTTTTCAGCAGGCAGTTGTGCATGCAGTGTCAGAAACTAAGTTGCCACCTAAGGCTTTGACATCTAAACTGCAGACTGATGTAGACACGGCTGACCAGGCATACATTCTTACACAGGCATAAGTTATTTATATCGGGTCCACAGAGGTTCTGAGCCAACAACGAAGGGAAAATTTGGTTCAGTAATGCTGGATGCAAAACCATGATGCAGACTACTACCTGTCAGTAAATGGTCATCTGTCATTCTTGCTGGGCCATTTAAACTGTTGTTTCACTCATTTCAAAAGAAAAGAAAATGGAAAAGCTCAGAGAATCGTGAATCACGTAAGTTCAAAATGTCTAATTAAGCTAAGATAAGTACTTAATGTTGGTTTGAAAATGACAGACCTGCTGTTTCACATATGAATAATCCTCATGTCATACAACATTGGGAAGTGAGAGCTGCCATACACTAAATCAAAGGGTAACATTCCATTGTTATTAAACAAATAAATAATAAATGAGCTCAAGTGATTTCCGCTGGCAGAAACAGCACATCAAGTGCAGAGAGCAAAAGTGGTGGCACCAATGTGTCAACGAATTAACCCTAATCCATCACAATGCAACATGTTCATATTTTTCCATTCTAAAAAATAATGTTTTGGAATTTTATGGACAATTTACAACATGTCTGTTTTATTTTAAAGGATAGGCTCAAAATTAAGGGGATAACATGTTTTGGAATCTATTTTTAAAATTTCTTTCTCTAACTTGATGATTTTGTTTTTCAGGACTCCCTAATTTTGTGACATGTTTCCTTTTAATAGCAAGACTAAGACCATTTATCACTAAATCATTTATCCAGTTTTCACACACACAAAGAAAAGAGACAAAAATCTAAATGTTGCATTGAATGTGAATTTAAGTAGTGCTTATAAACGTTTGACTAGAACACAATGTTACTCTGGAACCCTGAAGAGATTTACTTTTGCATGCTGCTAGTAACAGTTTAACTAATCAGTTTTCTCATGATGTTGCCACAGCTCACCATGATATCAATTCATGCCAAAAAGACTGGCAATCTAGCACAGTTGGATGTTTCTGTTGTTCCTAAGACATTCTGAATTTATTGTATTTTCCAATCTCACACTTCATCTTCATTCATACTCAACAACACAACAGTGCACTTGACAACTAACCAGATAGCCACACACTGAACAGGTGAATATTTGGCCAAAATTCCCAGCTGACGAATATTTTTGATTGTAAGGATCTTTCAACTGTGCTGACCCGAATGAAAGGCCCAGTCCTCTTTTGTACCCCTGAGGCCTAATAACAAAACCCTCACAGTCTTAATTAAGGGATTTGCTTGAGTGTTTGAGTTTGTTGAGGCTGGAAATATAAAAAAGGCAGTAGTGAGCATGATTGACAGCACGTATTGCATTCAAATAACAAAAACAGCTCACAGAAATGCTGTCTGATTTTTTTATTTTATTTTGTGTTTAATATCAAATCCCCATACATTACAGATTTTAGACTACCAAAAGGAATAGATAGTATGAACATAAAATATCTTCAAAAATTTGATGTTTTGTTTCAAAATATACCACAATAAGTTGTTTTCCCTCTTTATTTTACTAATGCTCTGCATGTGCAAGTTTTCATATTATTAGAAGGTGATCATCATCAAATGCTCACCCTTTTTCTTTTTTGTCAATCCTATGGATTTGTGTCATACCATCCTATTTAATTGCATATTCATAGCAGTATGTGTGAATTAAAGTTGTACTGCACCCCAGCTGTGCGCTTGTGTCTGTGTCATTACAAGATTGCTTTTGTATTCAGCCGACAACTGCTCCCTAGGGACATAATTATCGCTGTGAATTCTACTCAGGATACTTTAGGTGGCCGTTGTCAGTCAGAACAGTTTGTCCAGATTAGATGGTTTCAGTGTATGACCTTACAGTGTTTTTGGCTGAATGGTTAGAAAAGGGTTGTCAGCATTTTTAACTGTCAGAGTCTTCATAGACTTTAAAATCTGTACAAAGTGACTTTTTAACATCAAGTTGTTGAAGGCAAAAATGAGACAAGGGAATTCGGATAAAATTTAAGAGACAATCTGACTTTGCTGCCCTTGCTAGGATATTTGGTGTGGGGTGCTGCAAAATAAGTCCTTTGAGACTTTGCATCTCTTGGACAAGGACATCAGTTTCCTCAAGGGAGATCCTTTCTTTTTATTTATCTACTTATTTTTGACAGAATTGTTTTGACTCTCCTCATTCATCACATAACACTGTGACCAACAACAAGGAAAAGATGAAAGGAATCAGAGTATCTATAGTAGTTCTTTTGATCACTGACCAACCACGACTTAACAACTCGCCGCCTTTCTCTTCAAACACAACCAGCAATCTAATAATGATAAATCGGTTTCTAAGAGACAAATTCACCCGTTTAATATGCTATAAATATCTAAAAAGATTTAAATGTCTACCTTTCATAGTTTAAATCACAACAGAAATGTGTGTGGTTGGTAGTCATAAATTATTCTTTTCTTGCCATTGAAAATTGTGTCAAAACATTTATTGCCCATTTTCCATTTTAGAACACACTTAATTATTCCTCCAATTTTTTCATGTCTCAAAGACGGAAGACAGAAAATGATCATCCTGTCAGTAAAACCAGTCTCTGAACTCATGAACACTGAAAGAAAAAGAAAATTAATGTCATGATCTGTAGGTTTTTGGATTAGTTCTTATTGTTCTGTCATTTTGGTTTTCATTATCTCAGTACTGTAAAGTTTTCTGTTTTATTTTGAAAGGTTTTACCACTTTCTGTTTTCTGCACCTTAGTTTGGGATTTTCAGCCCTGTTATTTTTAGTTATCCTGCCTGGGCAGCATGTTCAGTTATTTTCACTAAAACTTTGATTTCTAACATCTGTCTGCCTCCTCCCTCTCCACCCTGCATTAGGGTCCTCTTCCTCCATGCACTGACAGTGAATCTGTATTGTTATGCATTGGTATTCGAGCATCACTTAACTTATGTAAAAATAACCAAATAACTGCCAGTTGTTGGTCAATATTAACTATTCAAATATGGTGCATATGCAGCAATATTTATTTAGATATGTCTTTCAGCTACCAGTGCTGGATGTCCTTTGTTTAGGAGCACAACTTTATCATTGCGGTCCTTTTTGTTTTTTCCTAAGGTTGTACTGTACTTCTTAAAAGACTAATTTCCATTAATTAGCGGGGTAAATATTCTTTTTGACAGTGCAAGCTTTTATTTATTCAGTAGCACACAGCAACATGTGCCTACACACATACCCACAGGAGGAGAAAGGAAAAGCAACAGAGAGGCTTCACTGTCCAAAAGGGCTGCGGGACTGAGTGGCCACTAATTGGAAATCAAAAGCAATGGAGCTGCAAGGCAGCTGTGAAGGAACAGTGGAACCTCAAGCACTTGTTGTCGCTCAATTTAGACCATGACAAAGAAGGCCTTGTTCCTTGTTTCACCATTTAACCTATTCACCAGAGTGAAATGGGAGCAGCTGTTTTTTTACAGTGCCACATAATGGGACAGAATGGCTCTGGCTGGCCAAGCTCCAGCTCGCTGCAAAAAGGCCCCAATGAAGGGAGACAAGGGAGAATGTGTGAAATAGCCATTGCAGAAGCTAGACTGCTACCCTGCTATCATTGATACTGTGAGAGTTTGCACCCTTCCATCTGAGCTGAAATAAACTTTTTATTTTTTTCCTTTGGAATACAAAGATTTAGAGAAATCCTAACACAGGCTACAGATGGCCTCGGTTTTCACAAGACTGACAAGTATCAAAATGCAGGCTGTTCTTATAGCAAGACGGAAAAAAATTATATACATAAATTGCTCCGTTGTTTTACTCTCTCTTCAAGCTGAAGTGTTACCAAGTACTTTGTGAGTGGCAGTTTGATGGGCTCAGTTAGAGAAACTCCAAACTTCATCAGACAGTTGTCAGAATCAGGGCTGTCCGGTTTAAAGGCTGCTCAGGCATGACAGTAAGGGAACGAGGAATGCTTATGTTAGCACTGCAGCAGATGTTCAGTGTCTGCTGCAGCTGTCTCCTCTGTGAAAGCACAAGTGCTGTGCCGAGCTCTGTATATCTCAATTCCACAATCAAAATATTAAACGCTATGTTCACCGCTCCTCGTATTCTTCTTCTCCAGGTCAACGTCAGATTAGAAAATGGCTATCAAAAAATGGTAGTTTTAGTTTTTTCTGAAGAAATATTTGCAGTTTTTAATTTTCATAACAGAGCTGAGGCGGATCTTTAAAATAATAAGAGGAAAAATGCACTGTTGTCAAGTGCTACGACAAATGTCAAAATGTAAGCACGGGTGATTTCAAGCGATTTTATTTTATCTTTTTAACTGCAACTTAAAGAATCTAGTCTGGCAGACCTTGATGACTGATCAGAAGTTTGGAGATTAGAGACCTGTGGGCTCGGTGTTGAGATCTGACCGTGAGTTCAGCTACGTACTCGGTTGCCAAGGGACGAAAGGAGGGAAGGACAGCACAGAGAGGAAGAAATAAAAAGACTGAGAGGTAATGTAGCCTTGATACATCAAGCAGCACTGTGCCGGCTTAGCACTTCATGTTACCCTCTAGTGAGGACAGGCAGTTGTATGTTGACTAGCGCAATCAAGGGCAGCTAAAAAGGCTGCGACTCTGGCGCTGATGTGAGTTAGAGAAGCAAAAATAGAGAGATTTAATGCTGTTTGACACTCTCAGTTCACAAATTGGGTTTCCTAAACAGTGGGCTCTCAGGAGAAAACCATTGACATAGGTTATAAGGACATGCCTGACAATCGACTGTTGAAATTCATCAGGTCTAAGCTCACTATCATTGAGGGTCTGACTACACTTAACACTGACCGTCTAGAACGGCTTATAGAAAGGAGCTCTTTAAATCTCTGACAATTAGACAGAACTGAGTAAAAACTATGACTATGATCATTTCTCTTTCTGTCTGTGTATTGCTTGTTTTCAGAGCTCGGGTACCTGTGTGCGTTGGACCGCGTGAGGCCAGGTGCAATCATTACCACGGGACAGATGGATCAGCAGAAGCCCTGCTCGTTTCACTTGCAAGGCAACACAGTGGCTGCCATATGTAAGCTCATCATTAAAACTGACCTGTGACCCTCCAGCGGGTGCCCCTCATTCTAATGGAGTTAATTAAGAATGCCCAGTATATAGGATGTGGCATTATTTATTTTTTTTGTTTGTGGATGTTATTGGTTTGTGAGGAGAGTAATATTAATGTGTGCCCTTACTTCTGCGTGACATGGACTATGCGTCTGCAACTTGGAGAGATGGCATGTCTGGACCTTTTTTATATGTGCATGGATGTGACTCTGGTGTCATACATGTTTAAGTTTGGGATTTTCTTTTAATATTGCCAATGCAGCTCCTTTGAAAATTCATTAAAGTGCTTCGACCCTTTCTGCCATCTGTGCGAATGAGAGGTAGAGAGGGAGCAGCGATAGAAGCAGCTGGGGAGCTCGCAAAGATGAAAATTCTGACACGGGCAAAAGCGTGCGGGCAAGCCCCCAGACACAGAATAAAGAACCACTGATATGCCAGCTTTGAAGTGCTATTTATTTATTCCTAGACCTTAAATAAAGGTTGGATTCAAATTTAGATTCAGAGATGAAGACTGCTGGCAGGGATCACATTTGGCACTAGATCAAATCTGCATGGCAAATGGCAAGTGTTACATAACTTTGATTCTGATTAAAACGAAATAAGATAAATAAAAACAATCCCTTAGAGGTCTAATTAGAAAATGCTACACATATCAGTTGCATATAGTGTGTCATCACAAGAAAGTATTGTCAGATTTTAATCTTAAATCCCCATATTTTTCCATCGCCTGAACACAAACATATTCAATCCAAATCATTATTATTTCTTAGAACCGAATGACTTGATGCATATTTGGAACACTTACGCCTCTGTGTCAAACACTTAGCTTGATTTGAGTTTTTATCAACGTAATTATGAAATCTCCACATGACTCCTCCATAGCTACCGACAGTCATTCCAGTCAGGCACTTGATTAGCATTGTTGCTGACACACTTCCTCTGACGATCTTTGGCTACTGCTATCTTCCTGCCAGTTACTGCTCACAATAAGGCAATATCACTTGCAGTGTTTATGCCTTGTAATCACTTCCTCCTACACCTGATCTCCTCTTCATAAACTCAGCATGCCAACATTATTGCTGTTATAGTCGGAAATATGGAGCTATGTATTAACAATTGTCTCCTGGAGGAAAGGCACACACATTTTGATCCCAAGACATGCACGCACACACACACACACACACACACACACACACACACACACACACACACACACACACACACACACACACA
>JAOXYM010000005.1:8708362-8737756 GCA_028567055.1 Leptatherina wallacei
CACACACACACACACACACACACACACACACACACACACACACACACACACACACACACACACACACACACCGCCATTTAGGAATGTCTGTTGGTATGCTGTAAATGCATGCAAAATTAACCACACATAGACGTAAATTTCCTTGCTTTGAGTGTTCCTTGCATCATGACATATTCACACACACGCACGCGAAAACGTGTGCACTTGCACATTTGCCTCAAAGCATTGGGGTGTAATGGAGGCTGTCTGCACTTTGCCTTGTCTTTCCTTCTCCGACAGTAATCAACACCTCTACTGCTGTTAAAAATTCCTCTCCATGGCTTTTGATCTGCTATCTCATTTACATGACTGGCGCTCAGCAAACCGGCCTGGTGTTGAGGCGGTGCGATGGAGTAAGGTGGGGATGAGAAGGATGGGCGGATGGGAGTGAGAGGAAAACTAGGAATAGAAGGAAGCTTGTACGGAAAGAAGAAAATGGCTGCTTAAGTAGAAAATGATCATGTACATCATGATCCATAATACTTTGGCATGATATTTCTTTAGTAAATATGGTTGGTAGGGATGTGAATCTGACATCAACTCACGATTCAATTCGATTCCAATTCTCGGGGTGACGATTTGATTCTGTATCGATTCTTGATTCAAACTGATTTTGATTCACAAAAAAGTGTTTTTTAGTAGCAATGGGTGCAAATTCTGGGATTAACTACACTCCTCTATATGTGATAAGTGATGTGAATCAATTTTTTTCTGCACCCCTAATGGTTGGTAGGCTAAAAATAATGCAGATAAAATGAGAGAGAACCTTCAAGTAGGCGGGGGAAAAAAAGAAAAAACACACTGAAGCGTTCTTCCTCTCTCTGTCCTCCCTCCCCTCTCTTTCTCCTCTTGGCTGACTTTGTGTTGCACTGTGGGGCTTCCAGTGAGCCTGAGCCTCTTTGGCAAGAACTGTGAGACTGGATGGCATTGAAAAGGCTGGGATGATGCATCCACACGATGGTTATAGATGGGCAGGAACACGAGAACAGGGAGGTGAAGGGAGAGACGTATTCGGCAAATGAGGGAGAGAAAGATAGATAAGTTGTGGGAACTATTGTAGGTGGTTTCAATCATTCTGATGCCATCTGTTCCACTCCATCTTTTGCTCTGACAGTGGATACTTTCCCTAGTGAGACAAGAGAAGTCTGTGTGCAAGTGTGTGTATGACAGTGAGAGACGGTGAAGGACAGAAGAGTATAATGCACATTGTATTTATCAAATACAACTCAACTGCACAGCAAGGTGTCTGATACAAAGGTTGCCAATTAAAACTTTTGAAACTTATTGATCTGTCAATTATTATGATTTACTATCAGTTAAGGGTGGGTAATATATCGAAAATTTATCGATACCGAGATTTACAACCATAGCTGATATAATTTTGATCATGTCAGTAAATTCGATATTTTAAAAAAACGAAAATACAAGGGGGCTGCCCAGTCAGTGCTCACTGGTCCCAGTCTTAATTAATTCATATTAAATATCTTACAAAAACTCTGTACAGAACAGAAACCATTGCATGGTGAACCATGCATGGTCAGACACCTGTCTGACATTACATCAATGGCGAATGGAAACTGTGCACCAAAGTGCTGTTATTGTCCATTTATCGTTATCGAGATGAACTGCTCAATATATTGTGATATTGATTTGTGGCCATATCGCCCAGCCCTACAATTAGTTAACATTAGAGTCTACAGAAATATTTTAATTTACCTGTTTAAGAATAATGATGAGAACATATCTGTTTACCAAATTTGCATGCTAAGATTTAACACTAAATATAATGGATGTAAGCTAGTCTCTAATGAATCTAACTAGAACTGAAGTTATAAGATCTAAAACTAAAAGCCCTGTTAAAGAAATCTATATATTATCTTTATATTTGATATATTTGAAATATTTCCACATATTATGCTTCAGTCAGAATGACACATTCTGGATATCTCCGTGGGATTAATCCTTTGGAGACCACAAATGCCTGCAAGAAGTAAAGAGTTCATTCAGTAGCGATGGTATTCCAGTCTGAACCAAGCCGCCGGCTCATCTGATCATCATACATTGCCGACCCCGCAGAGGCATCTGGCTGGTTTGGCTAAAAGTGCTGACAACTAATTTTAGCACTGAGCCCTCCTACACTCATGAGATATATATTGCACCTGGTGTAATCCTGTGGCTGGGCACTGGTACTGTCATCTTCTGGGCATTTAACTCATGTTTCCTCTGTGCTTAGACATGCATGAAGATATTACAGTGCTCCTCCTTTCAGCTCTGATAGTCTTTCCTTCTCATGTGGTCCTTCACCTGGATATTTTCTGCTACTCTCTACATTTGCCTTTCACTGAGCTCATCCTTTTTTTTCCTTTTCTTGCGCTTCCACTCTGTCCTCCTCCTTTCCTCATTACCTAGCCTGCTTCACCAGTGTTTTTCTTTCCCTTCATATATTGTTTTTCCCTCCTGAACAAAAGCCAGTGCTGAACACCTCTTTTTATATCACATTGGTTGCCTACATTTGTCACATCGGTTGCTTAAATAAAAATCCCAATCTTTATAGTATAATCTGAGTGAAAATGAAACCAACATTCAAGTTTGCCGTATAACAGCGTTTGAGTTCTGAGGTGACAGTAACGTTATGATGTGGAATATTGAATATGAAAACAAATAAGTGTTCACCAGCAAGTTTACAAAGTTAATGTATTCTTGATGATACAAGCCTGCTTTTGAAGCTCAGGACTAAAACCAGATTTGACTTTAACTGCATGTCAATTAATTTGGGGAAATAAAGGAGCAAAATTAATCTGAATTCAAGGCTGACATAATACTATGTATCTTATCTTTTGCATCACTATGTTGGAATACAGTTAAGAGTTTGCAGCCAGGGTAACTGTATAAGACAGATTGAAGACTGGTGTATTGGTTAGAGAAATGCCAACAGCCTGATGAAATTCTTGTAGTTGGACATTTGTTGCTGTTCTGTCATTTCAACTGGTATTGAGATTAATTATGCAGAAGGGAAACTGCTTGATTGTTAATCATTGATTGTTGTTCATAGTTATGTAAACTAAATATTTGCCACACTTGTGGTGTGTTCACATTTGACTAGTTTAGTTTAATTAAAATGAGCTCTGGTCAATTTGCTCTGTTACTGCTGATCATTTGAAAAAGTGGGAACATTGTCATCCAGCTACGGCTTTGCACCAAACAAGCAGACTTAAACTGGATTTATACTCGCGCGGTGTCTGCATCAGGTCGGCCCTGCATAGCTGACATAGAGGCAGTGTGTGTTTATACTCGAGCGTAGGGTAAAAGCGCTGTGTTGCTGTTTCTTTTCCGGATCTGCAGGCAACAGTAGGGCTGATATCGGCCGGTAAACTCCACAAGGCAGAGTTTTTTCGATGGTTCAACATACAAGTTTACTATATACTAATTACATGTTCTGATCAGTCTTTATGGAGTGCTGTTTAATTTTGCACAGGAGTCCTGGTTTGGGTTCTTCAGGGATTTTGTGCAACAAATCAGCGATGTGGCTGCAGAATCAGTGATGTAAACAGTCACCGGATCTGGAAAAAAACTGTTTTATATCACTATGCCTGCACTTTAAACGTAGTCAAATATCCGGAAACAAGTAATCACAATCTGACCAATCATAAGGGAGTACTTCCACGTAGCTGCATTCGCGCAGCCAGGGTGCACATCAGGTCTGGAAGAGGTGTGCGTCAAGGCTCTGCGAGTGACGCCCTAAACCTCCTGACACAGAGGCCACGTGAGTATATTTCCAGCTTTAGAGCACTTGAAAAGGTGTGTCTCGCTCCACTTTTATAAGCTCTGCTGCAGTTTGACATGAAGACAGTTTGGACCGAAGACACACTGGAAATGTTACAATTTGATTCTTGATTTTAAATACCTTTTGATAACCTTATACCTTATCTTTGCAGCATTTAGTCAAGTCATTTGTCTGTGCAGCACAAGCGCCTGACATTACTTTTTCCTACTTTGTGTACAAATAAAGCCCACTCAAATCCAATGAGTGCATGTACCTTGACACATAGTGTTTGTTTGCATATTTGTAAGTTCTGTGAAAACACACATGTAAAGATATAGGTTGAAAGAGATTATCAAGAAAACCACTCCTGCAAACCAAACACTGCATCAGAGGTGCCCCCTTCTTTTAGGTGTAAAATGTGACTAGACAATGTCAATAGTTACAATACTCCAACCTCCCAACGTGCTGCGCTTTCAGCAATCAGGAAGGCAAACAATGAGGCTGCTTAAGGCTCGAAGAGGTCCACAGGGACCCAATCCCACCTAATAGTCTATTTAAAGCCATTGATTGCTTATATAAGCACACATAAGCAGTGGACATTCCTTCCTTACAATCACCCACAGGAGTTGTAATTAGCACAAATTCTGAGGTATGCTTAACTCAGTCACTGCTTCTCTCACCTCATTAGCTGGGTAGCAGTACAGTTTTGTTTATCAATGCCCTCTGCTAGTGTGACCTTTCCATATGGTTCCTGTTGTGCTGTACACATTGTAACTCTTCAGCAATTGTTATTATCACACCAAAGCATCTGTGTTTAATCAGTGTTTAAATCTGTCCTTTTTTTCCAACAGCCACACTGCTTCAGATGATTTGGAAGAACTAGCTGGGATGCTCTGCTGAATACATGTGAGAGCTGGATTTGATGGCCTCCAGCCACCTCCTTTGCCGAGATCACAGGAGGTCAGACATTTTATCCCTACAGCCTCTCTTAGGCATGATTTTATATCCTCCTGTTTGCGAGTGCATATGTGACTTGTGAATCTACTGACGGGGGAACTATATTTAATGAATATGGGCTTTTCTGGGAAAGTATATATGTTTTTGATGTGATATAAATAAACTGTGCTCTGGCAGAGCACTTGTCTTGAGGCTAAATACTGTACAGTACAGTATGTCAGAGGAGCATTATCATAGAATCAGAGTTGCTTCGTCTAGAATTTATAGTAAAAGGACTTACACTATGATAAAAGTGCAGTGACATTACTTGTTCTTTTTCATATATTTTTTTCTTATCTTGATGGAAAACACACAAAGTATTTATCAAAACTATTGCAGAATCCAGTCATAATCGGATGAAAGTGCACATGACATTATAATAAATTATCCTGACAAGCAACTTATATCAGCAGACAGGAAGAGGGATTTCTTTGGATAATGCAACAAAATGATCCTCCATGTCTGAAATCAGCACCAAAAATTACAAAACAAGTCTGGATGCTGCAAAAATAATCACACCAAAAAAAGAAGACAAATTTAAAAATGTGTTGTTTTTTTTTTACAGGATTGTGCTGGAGACACTTTTGCAGGGCACAACTGGTTTTCACTGCATTTAGAATAATAAGCTCAATACAAGAAATAATTATTGAAAAACAAGAAATAATTATTGAAAAACAAACAAAACTGTGGTGTTTCAAACCCTGTTATGAGGCAACACGCAGCAGATTCAGTGGCCACATAAAATAAACTCATTTGGTTTGGCCATGTTGGGTTAAAAAAAAAAAACATTATAACTGTGACCATCAAAGTAATAATGACCATTGTAGACCCTGATATTCCATTCAAAACAGCTTTACAAAACACCAAGTGTGTGGCTACATCTAACCCAATTAAAGCCAACAACTCATACTGGCTGAGCTTTACAAAAGATCCCTCTTCAGGTAAATAGGCTGCACAATACTTGATTGAAAGTTTAAACTAATTATGCAGGAAGTTCTTGTTAGGTACAAAGTATCTCCCCCTGCAGTATGTCACAAAATGCATCATTTGGGAGATACAATTTCTTTCAACTGCCTTATAAACAGGTCGAGCACTGAATCAAGTTTGATTTTGCAAAATGTTACCTACTTCAGCTTAACAGTAGACTAGCACAATGCTTAATCACTTGTGTGCACCATGTGAAAGCGAGAGAGCAGGGAGGTTTGTGTATACTGGCAGTGAAAAGACCTGTATTAGAGCTGAGCTGGGCGCTAAGCTGAGTCCAGGTGTTCGCCTCTTACCAGGTGGCCATGTAATACTCTTGCCGACCCAGATCATGGCAATCATGGAGTTGGCAGAGATGGCTTGCTGCCGACACCAGTGTAGCGCCTGGGTAATATGCCAAGTTGGCAGCAACATGCCTGAAAAGCAGGCGGGTAAACAAGCAGGGAGTATCTAACGTTCCTGGAGAGGAAAGATGGTGAGGAACCTTTCATTTTCTTTTCAGAATTCATGAAAATGTCACAGTCTGGTACAAGGCCTGTCTGCTTCTGTGACTTATCTGTGTGTGTCAGTATTAGTGTGGTATGTGTAACAATAACTATTTGATCATTTGGTTTAGTGTTACTCAATAGGCTGTGCTATATCTTCATGGATCATTAAGAAAAATATTTTCACTTGCTGTTGTTGTATTGTTGGGTTTTTTGACATACAACTCAGACATCTACAAACATAACGTCTGTCAAAATACCATATCATGCCTCAGCCCGAGATATGATCAATATAAGCTAAGAAAGCCAGAATAATATGCATCCTATATCTAGCCTGTAGTGTCTAGGCACTGTGTGCTCTACAGTGTAAGTAGCTTAGCTGGCAGGCAGCCACAGACAAGCGCTGTGTTTCTGCTTGCCATCCTCTCATTTCACTGCATGGTAATTACTGTCTCAATGCGGTAAGAAAAAGCAGCTTTTGGGAGGAGGATTGAGAGAAAAAAAGAGGAAAATGTGAGGGTGTGTGGCTTAGTAGCTTAATGAACATGTCAGATGTATTTAAACAAATGGATTACCACATCTGTACACACTAGGATTGATCATGCCTGCTCCAAACCACTTACCAATCTGTAGTGGCAATATGAATGAGAAAAAGTATGACTGGGGAAATCCTGTAAGTGACATCGGAAAACAACGATTCTGCATCAGTGCATAGAAAGTTAATCAGACCTATACCAGCTACATCAGTTATTTCATTATGGCACAAACTTTTCACTGTATGCAATTCCCTGCCCTTAAAAGGGTGCACATTTGCATAATGCAACATATGTATCGAAATTACAAGTCAGAAAAAAAGAGCATTTGCATTTCCACCAAACTGCAGTTTCTACTTATATTAACTGAGATTGGCCATATTGAAACATTTGATCTTTATCTGTAATTTTTCCCAGATTTTATTCCTTGAATCCTTTCGTCCACATACTCATCTGTGCTTTCCATGTCAATACATTGACTGAATGAATAATAGATGCTCTGTTGTCACATCCTTGTCCCAATGGCCTCTCACCTTGAGGAGCTTACATGCTGATAAAATTTGAAAAAAATTACGTTTGGTCAACAAACTATTAGAACATTGATCATAACACATAGTGTGGATGGTGGGAGCATCTTTTTTCTGACAAATCAAAAACCTTTTCTTTCATCTTGTTATCTGAACAATTAACATTTGTACTTTTTACTCTTCAGCTTAATTGTAAAGCTATAGCAAGGTATGTATCAGCACATCCCTAAGGCCATGTCTCTCCAGTTTTGTTTATAGCCTCAAGCAATAATGATTTCCAGTTAGCTGTCATGAATATTCCCTTCATTTTTAAAAAAATGGCATAAACTCAACAACTAAGCATCAGACAGATGATAAAGACCACTTGGAAAAAGATGCTTTTGAGTTTGTCAAGGGTTTTGTGTTTTTGTTTGTTTTTTTGCCAACAACTGAAGCAGAGAAAGTTTTGTTTGTCTGTTTGTCAGTATAATTATCACAACCTCAAAACGTATTGGAAAGATAGAGTAGAAAGCAAAGGAAGAGATTGTTAAATTTGTATGTACTGGATTACTTTGTTTTACTTTGTGAGAAAGTGCAGTGGCTTTGGCCTTGGGAGTACATGAGCTCTGCAAGATTTAGTTTAAGTGAGATCGGATGTTTGGCTGCATTACTTATCATATTTCTTTATCACTGCTGGTTTGTTTACAAAAACTGGCTGCAAAAAGTAAAGTATGTGTGCAGAAATTAAGTCCAGGCTTTGTTACTTTAGAGTTTTGTTTTATTCATTGTACCATTAGAAAAAAATATCATCCCACCCTCCTCTAATAATGTCAAACACTGACATTTGCATCTCACTAGGTATATCGTACCTTTAGCAGTGCTTGCCACTGATGACTTATTTATGCAATGACATAATAGAACAATGAGGCCCTGACTTACCACAGCATAATGGTGCATTGGAATGATAGCATGCCAATTCTAACCACAAGAGATGTTAGTCTTTACACAGGGGTGATAGCCCAATTAAAGCAGCCAATTGGAGCTGTTGTTTACCTGTTGTGGACGTTGGAAAATGTCACTTCTACTCATTGCTCATTCTGGACGATATAAGACCCATTATTCTTTCAGTCATTACTAAGCAAAATGTCAATAGCTAGTTTGGGATAGAGACATGGTAAGAGAGATGGATGGAAAAGGGAGGGAAGGATCTGAGAGGAGAAAGAAAAAGAGGAAAACAAGAATGATTAATCAAAACTGAATTCAGAATATCTCACTCAAAAAACAAGATGAGGGACATCCAGTCTAGGTCAGAGCTGAGTGTTTCAGCATTCACAACTACAACGCATGATGAGGTCCATGTTTGTGCCTTCATTTGTTTCTGATTGGATGATAATGTGCCTACTCTCACATCTGTCTTTGCTTTTTTCAGCCTTCATATTTCTGACTTGTGCAATCAACTGAAAAGCTGTGAAAGCCTCATGAAACATCTTTGTGTCCAGCTGCATGAACATGAAGAAACACCACATAGCACAAAGCGAGATGAGTGACTACTTCCTCAGTTATCTCTTTTTTTTCTCCCGCAATGTCCCTTACTCTCACACTTTTCCTCATCTGTTTGTTTCTCTCACAACATTGTACAAATGTTTCTCTTGTCTAAGGACCCATTCCATATGTTTGCAATCACTCAGGCTCCCTTGCCTGCACAGATCATTTAGCAGGCTCCCTCATACATTTCAATTAGGCCCACCTAGCACAGCCACAGACACAGGAAAGCAATATTGACTTCTTGATATCCTGAGCGTGGGTCGGTCCAAATTAACACTTGTACTTGAGAATATGATAGATCCATATCAGTTTACTTTCATTTGTTAGCATATGTGGGGTAAGCTTTGAGATTGTTGATAAACAACTAATTAAAAATAACACAATTGACATATGTATCTAAACATGGGCAAAATATTTGACTTGATACAAAAATAACTGAAGAGTGGTAGTAAAGAGAAGGAAGCCAATAATGACTAAGAACTGTCTGCATTTTAAACATACTTATTATTCCATTGTTGTCAGGTTAAGTTGGTTGAATTGTGGCTTGTGGTGGGAACAGCTACTGCTTGTTGGCTGTCACTCACTCACTGCCACCTCATTCATTCTGTTGACACTCTGCTAGGGCCCAGACAGAGTGATCACTCAAAGTTCAGGACACAAGGACGTATCATCAGAGAGCTGATGAAACTTTTGAATCTTGGAGCAGAGTTTTGTTCAGCTATCTACTTGGTATTTAACCTATAATTGCAGCAATGGCTAAAGTGCATTTTTGGGTCACCACATGCTGCCAGAACAGTTTTAGTGCACACTGGCATTGATTCGATATGTATTCTGAAGGAGAAATAGCAAGCCAGTCTTCCATAAAATATTCACAGATTGGGTGTTTTTACAATGGTGGTAGAGAAGGCTGTGTAACACACCAGTCCAAAATCCCCCATTTCTGGTGTTAGATGAGATGTGACTGGTGTGATTCATATCATTTCTTGCACATGGATAACCCCATATGTCCTTGGGGTCAGAGTGCTTACATCATGAAAGAGACCACTCCTAAACTCAAACAATGTTTAATTATAGGATGAAGATGATTATTCATACTGATCAGCAATGATTTTACCCACTGAGGGGGCAAATGGACCCAAATCTTGGCAGTGCAGTACAACAAAATTGTTGAATCCTCTCACGATAAGGATCAAACATTCAGACCACTGTAGTTCTCTTTTCAACAAAAATCCCTTTTTTCCCAACGGCACTATCTTGTGATTGTTTGCGTTCATACTGTACTACTCAAATGAATCGGACCTTTTGAAAAAATATAATCCATCTCCCCTCAGAAGCGGCGTTGCACTAAGAATTACTGAAGGAGAAGACGAGACACACAACGCAGAAGAAAACACGTTCTTTTATTGGTTAATACAGGTCACTTCTGTGTCTACCACTTAATAGCAAATTATGGAGCCGCATCAGATCCCTAGCGATCTTGGGCTGATGATTTTTTTATCAGAACTTTTACTGAGTATTTCTACGTCCAACTGCGAACTATTTTTCTCATCCAAAGCCGCCTATCATCCCACAATGACGTGCACTGAAACCACAATGCACTTTGCTTTGTAGTCCGCTTCCTGTATTTAATCTGTTTGAAGTGGACAGAGACCTGTATTTGTAGTCAAATCTGCTTCTTTGATCCAAATTAGTTTGTTTTCACGTTCACAATTTCTCAAACGAAGCGCTCTTTCCGAGCAAATGGACTATGAATCAATTCAAAAAGGCTGGTGTGAATTAGGGCTGCACGATTCTGGTAAAAATGTGAATCCCAAATTTTTTGCTCAAAATTGAGATCACGATTGTCTGTAAGCACCGGCTTTTGATAGTGAAATCAGATGCTATAAAATGACACGTCAGGCTCAAATACGGCTCCATGGTCCAACTGGACCATAAATCAGATACAACGGGAAAACCAGTGATTTCCCGGAATTCTGCCTCAACTACAGCGTGCTGCTTAATGAACATGTCGGGGAGCACTACGTTTGTAAATTAGAAACGGGCGGGGGGGCATGGATTACCGTTTGTCGAGTGTTTATTATTTTCCGTATTCCCTCATATTGTACAGTGTTTCTCCAGGTCCTATTTTTGCACGGCTTCATTGTGCTGGACTTTGTGGTGACGTTTAATGTGATTAGAGATTTGTGGTGTTGCCTTGCGGCGCTGCAACCAGAGTACGCTTTACAATACAACTAGCATTGGTTTACATTGTCTGGCTTAAATCCAAAATACTTCCACACTGTCAAATGCCAACCGTTTTGGGTCACGAGTTTGATTCGGGTGGGTGGGTGACTCAACACTACCACTTGGGTTTTTAGTCTCCATCCATTAAACCTTATCCATTAAAGTATCCTCCGCAAACTCTCGCAGATTCTTTCCAAACACTGACCTGCAGGCGGACTTCCTCCACTGACGGTTGAGGGAGAAGGCAGCAGCAGTGCTGCGTTTGGGGGCGCTCAGACAAATCCTGGAGGAAAATGGGAGCATTTGTTTGTGATGCAGCTCGTCATATAAAATGCTTCAGAATCGCCGTGTGTAGAAATGAGATCACGTGTTTGTGAGAATCGAGATCGTGATTTTTTAACGCGATTTTTTAATCCTCTCGTGCAGACCTAAAGTGAATCCACCTTTAGTCAAACAAACCAAACCTTTTTAGTACCCTGTTCCCCTCTTCACCAAGTTCAGTCAGACAACTCACCAGCTGATGAATAAAAGCTAACTGAGAATTGTAGTTTGGCCGTCAGGCTCTGATCCTATCACTCCTTGAGGATGCATGTTTTTAATCAATGAAATATCTGAGTGAATACTGAACAACATTTGACTTTTACCCAGAGCCTATAGGTTGATGCTGGGGTGGCGGAAGGGCTCAAAGTAAAAGCAGGCAGTGTGCAGTGATCTGGGGAGTGGCAGCAGTATGAGGCATCAAGCATGAGGCAAAGCAAGGGAGAAAGTATGCAGATAAATAGAACACCAAGATTGGATGGCTATGTTTGATTGTAGCATGAACGTTTGAGGCAGATGACATTAGATGCAGCACAGCAACTCAAATTGTCTGCCTGAACTACTTTGCAGGCGTTGCTCCATTTATAGTTCACTTCCTGCATTTGGTTTACTTGAAGCAAACCGAGACTGGTTTTAGTCAGGCCAGAGTTCGCTTCTGTGATGCACATGAGAGTTTGGTTGCACATTCCCACTTCCTCCAATGAATCAGACTTTCTGAGCAAATGAACTAGGACTCTATTAAAAAGGGCTGATGTGAACACATACTTGATGTATATCATAAATCTCCATGCAGTGACACCTTCATGTAGATCTAGTTGCATGTAAATCTGGACAGACTGACTGTTGTTTCAATAGTGACAGAAACTAGATCTGTTAATCAAGCTTTGTGACTGAAGCTCCTCCAATCTGTGTCTCACAATAAGCCCTTTTTCAGAGTGACATAGATCTTTTCTTCTTTGCCATTTTGATACAAAGAATAAAATGGTCTACTTCAGCATTTTTGTAAAACCACAGAGCATGATCGGACATTAATTGCTGAATTGTATTACACCGGTGAACTTGTGTGAAAGTAACTGTATTTCAGTTATTTTAACAAAAGGCTTTTACATTATTATCATTGTATGTAATTATGTTTTTTATTTGATTATTTAAATAAATACATATTCTCTCAAACATCTTTTAGCTAAAAAGAAAAAAGCAAACTAAATAAAAAGGATATCTCATTAATCTACAGCAGTATAAAGACATGCACTTTACTGAACATGTGATTTATGTATACATGAGGCTCCTGTCACAAGTTAATCCTTGAGTATCACTGTTTACAGTGTTTTTCGTTTCACATAAATACCATGGCATTATGCTGAGTTGCATGCACAGAATTAATTAGTCAGATGCCAAATGAAAGTTTCTCTCTTTGTCGTGTACTCTCTCTCACTTGGTTCTCGTTGCATGTATGTTGTCTCTTTCTTTTTCATATGCTTTACATTGTTTAAGATTTTTTTAAAGTATCTGTTAAACATAATCAACATTAACCAATTTTGTCAGTTTTTATGAAAATGCATGTTCTCCATTTGGGTAGTAAATGACTGATGCCATGCTGCCTTAAAGATAAAATAAATCTTATTTCACGTTTTCACCACATGAAGACTTACTGGTGATTGAGCTCACTTTGCATACATGATATACAAAGCAACATAAAAAGACAACCATAATTTATATCCGCGGCTAATTATGATGTACATAAAAAAATACATGGGCTTTCTTTCAAGTCCCCTCAAATACTACCTCAGATAATTTTGAACTCACTAGCATTTAATTCCATTATGGGACACATCTGTGGCAAACGCTGACTAATCAACTCACTAACCTCTTATAAAGATACATGTCCAGCCTTGTGGTTTATCACAATGGGTCAGGTCTGTGGGAGAGGGCAGAGTTTATTGTAATAATTATCTTCATAAAGATGTTAGGCCTCTCGATTAGAGAGGCATTGATTGAAAGTGATGTCTCTTCCTTTCTTGATGGCGGCCTGCCTGACAATAATTATACCAAGTAATTCTGTAACTTGTTACAGAGAAACTCTACATCTCTTAATTATATATGGAAAAGAAGAAGATTAAATGGCCTGCTAATCTGCTTCATTACTAAAATATTGCAACACCATATGAAATCTACAGCTAGTAGTTAGTAATATCAACTGAAATATCAGGAAATTATTTTCTGCCCTTATTACAAGTAAAAGGCTTTTTTTTTCTTAACAAGACACTTCACATGGAGGTTGTGTCGTGTCTCCCTGCGTAATGACAGTCTTAATGGAAAATAAAACTGGCTCTCTGGGGAGTGTGATGGTCAGGCTGCCCATTACAGAGTCATTCAATAGCACCTGATTGACTCACTTCCCGGCCCCGTTATAAGCCTGTTAAGTTGCTACTCAGTGTCAAAGCAATGCTCTTTGTAGTCACAGTATCACTGTTCTTTTGCTGTCTACTGACTACTGGTGCTGGCTACTGTTCACTTGTGTTTGTTGCAGACTTATATTAAATCAGAACCAGGGCTTTGGGGAAACTCAAGGAAGGTTACAAACATTGATTTGCCTGATTAGAACATTTGAAACAGTATCAACATAGATTCACAAAGATCAGTTCGGTCACTCTGAAATACCATTATGTTGCCAAGTATCAGCCTAACCCATGACAGACCACCAGGACAGCCTTGGTTGATGTATCACAGGTAAAGTGCTGATCTGGCAAATTTTACATTAAAGATCCAGTTGACAGATATGAATTGAATGGATTACTGGACAAGATGGAAGCATTATCACTGTCTATGAAACTATTTTTTGCAGAACAGCACTCTATCATATCACTGCATCCACAAGTGTTGCATCAGCACCAATGGTTAGATGCAGTAAAATTTCACAATCACCCTTATTTTGTATTGAGGGGCTGAATAAGTGTAAAAGAAAGACCGTGTGCAATTATACTGGTTTCCTTTGACAATACAGGATGGTGGATTGGTGAAATATTTGAACCTGTTTTGCAGTGCAGTAATACCACTTTGGGTCGCACACTCAAAAGTTATACAAAATTGACACCCACTGTTGCACTTACTGCCCTTTTTTGAACTCGTAACCTCACTGGTAGCTAAAACGATTTTGGCCATCGTGTCAGTGATCCATCTCATGAGTCTTGGTGACAATTTTTTTTTTCCCCTACAGAAACTGCTGACTGCATCCTTTCTACAAGTTTATAACACCATCCTCTGCCAAATCTAGACAACAAAGTGTATGAAAATTTCAAGACAGCAGCTGCTACAACAAGAATGTCATACCGACAATCATATAACATTTAAAGTTAATTAGTTGAGATGCAGTCACTTGTCCAAGTTACTTTTTAATAAGTACCTCAATTTATCTGTTTAGGTAAGCGCTAAATGACTTGCTGATTGAACTAGCTGTGTTTGTCAACAAGGACACGGGTAATGAAAGAGTTTATACGCTGTACACACAGTAAATCCATCCTCACCTCATACAAGCAAATAAACTTATACAAAAGCATGTTCAGATGTGATTTACTGACACGTAATAACTTTCATTTGCACAAAGATATATACATGTCCGCATACACATTAAGAGATAAATTGGCTCCCATTCTATCATTCCTTTCTGCTCCTTCGACCCCAGGGAATCTGATCACCTCCTGATTTGAAGCCTAGAAACGGTAATGCAATAGACAGTCTACTCATATTTCCCCAGCGAGACAGTCAAGGCTAAACTTCATATTCTTCAGCGACCACACAGCTGAGGGAGGAGATAGCTCCAGGACATCAAGGGGAAGAGTCAAAGAGATGGCTGGACGGATACCCAGATAAATGGATGCATTCATATACACTTACATACATGCGATTCTTCATTTTTTCAGGCTAGAATTCATAATATATGACATAGCACAGCAGTTTAATTTGAATTTAGCAAGGCCAAATATTGGGGTTAAGTACTTTTAAGGAGATAAAAAGAAATGCAATGAATCTACCTTAAAGCCTGCGGTGTCTTTAGCTGGTCCCAAACACTGAACTGGCTAATGAAATATAATCATATGCTTGCCCTATAATGGTGCATCGTATCAATCTGGTAAGGTTTAAGGAGTCAGATGAAAAAAGGTAATTTGTTTTTGTTATGGATGAGTTATATTTCTGATACTCAATGTTAAATCCAACAGCTAAAACAGATTAATTAATAATAATCTTCCAATGGTGTCTGTAAGGACTGCAACAGATTTTAATGGTAATCTTTACTGTACTATATCATTTACGTTTATTTTTAGATAGGAGGTTCTGGAGATTTTGAGAATGAGAAAGTAATTTTTTCAAAATTTTGCAATGTTTGGGCTTTCTGAGCCTCTATCGATCCACCGAGACAGCAACAAGCAGGCAATTCTTCTGCCCATTTGAAAATGTCAATTGCCCACAATTTGTGTAATTTGCAATAAAGTTTGAGAATTTAGTACTGAGAGCATCTTCACGACACCAATTTAATGTGGCAAATAGAAAACAGAATCTAGATATGCAGCTAATTAATTTAATAGTTACCAAATAAAAATGTGGAAATCATATATACATAGAGATGTAACAATGCATCGTGAATCAGTAAAAAATGTATTCAAATTGGTTAAAATGTCCATCGATGTAGAAAAATATGTGAATCAATTTTTAACAGCCCGTAAATAAACCTCTGTAAAGGACGTAATCTGACACGCTGCCCCACACGTCATTGCATGTTGCGTTTGTGGACGGCTGCAGCACCAATAAACAAACTAGCATCCAGCATGGGGACAGCAGGTAACTTCAAAACAGAGGACGCTTCTAGTGATGCGAGTTCATGAAGCGACATGAACGTCACATGTCGTTCATGGAAAATGAGTTGTTTTGCAAGAAAGTTTATTTTCCATTTTTACACTTCTCCACATGATATGTCAAGATATAGCTATATTTTGGACAATTCCAACATATGCCTGATGTATATCAGCTTCTATGACATGAATTCAGCTCATGTTAATTAAACTACCAATTTGTGATTATTTCCATATCATGTAGAATTATTATTTTATTTGGTGTTAAGTTCTCTTAGTGAGACGACAGAACGTTACAGTTTGAGGACAAAAAAGAAGATGTTGAAATTTAAAAATAAAATATTCTTTTAAAAAACTACAATTTTTTTTGTTGAGAAAATCGAAATAAATCGGAATTGTGAGTTCAAAATCGTGAATCGAATCGTGGCTTGATTGAATCGTTAAATCCTTACATATACCTTTTTAAACCTAATTGTATAAAAGTTAAACATAAAGGAAAAGAGCAGCTGTTTTTATTGTGTTATTGAATAAATATTAATCAGCCGTTTTAACAGTTAAAAAGAAACGTTATCATTTGCTGTTCCTATTTCTGTATTCTCTTAAATACTGCTGCCTTTTTCTGTTCCATGATCAATTCAAAAACATTCACTTTGGATTTAAAAGAAGATGACCTTTTTTTTTAGAATTTTTGGCCTATTTAATACAAATAACCAATTGGGATAGCATCAATAATAACCAAGATATGGCCAAAATTGCCATGACAACAGCAGAACATCTGTTAGGATGCAGTTATTTGCACACAATACCACCATGTCACCATCATTTATGGCTGACTCAGATTCCAAACAAGGCCTCTCTCAGATATTTCTAAGTTGTGTCTGTACACATGTACATGGAAGAAAGAGAGGATCACGAGACATACAGAAGACATAAAAGGTGAATGTACATCCAAAGTGTTTAACAGGTAGAACATCTCCCACTCCCTTAGAATTATGCAATCTATGCAAGGGACGACTAAATGAAAATAATAATTAAAAAAAACAGGCTTTACAATGAGACAAGCCAGAGTGTGCATTTGTGCATGTGCATATGAAGTTCAACAAAGCGGGGTGGTGGGAATGAGAGTAGAGAAATGCCTTCTAAGCCAGGAGTGTGGGACATAAGGCATCTTGCAGTGCTTGAGGAAATGCATCAGCCTCAAAAAGGAACTAGGTGTAATTCACTCATGAATAAATATGCTGAGGGCTGGAATTGATCATTAGTGCTGTCTGGAGGAGGGTGGAGAAAAAAAAAGAGAAAAAAAGATTGAATAGAGGCTCGGCAATTTGACAAGTGGTATTGAAGCATGGAATTATCCCTGAGAGATGATTTTTTTATTATCAACAATGATACATGGCAAGTTTTTGCCTGTGCCATCTAATTACTGCCTGTCCCCTTCAACCTAAGTAAATTCAATCTGAAATGTAAATTCACTGTAAGTTATCAATGATGGCAAAATTAAAAAAGAAAAAAAAACAACGTATGTCCTTTTTCAGAGTGTATCAAGTGTACTTTACTCCATGCTCTACCAAAACTGAGCTGGACGTAAATGCTCTTGGGCTTTCGTCTAATGGAAAGTGATGAAAGGCCAGGACACAAAAGGTTGTCTGCCCTGCTTCTGCCGAGCAGTGGAACAGCCTGGTTCTTAATTGGTGCTGTGATCAGAGAAGGGGATCTGGGCTATGGGACTTGCAGCTCACAGTTACACCGTCATCCTACGGACGCAAGGGTGTTGCTCCTGTCTGTCTTGATTAATACCCTCTCCCTCTGACCCATCCCATGAGCCCTGACAATAGAGCAGGCGCAAGCACAAATACAAAGTGCATACTCTTACTAAAGTGTACAGACACAAAAGCGTGCATGTTCATATGTTGGGTTGCCCTTACATCCATGTGGATGGATGTTGTTGGGTTTAATGAGCAGGTTTTTGAGAAAAAAGAAAGAAGCATGGCAGGTTCTCTAATTGAAAGGAAAACAACTTTGTTTGCCATTGCCGAAGGCACACACACACACACACACATATGCAGTACGTTTAACATTCATCATCTTGAAATGGCTGCTCAAATGAAATATGGATGACCTGAAATGCACCTGTTGTTAAGCATTTGTGGGAAAGTGAAACAGGCCCTGCGCTTCATTTTCCCCATGCAGCCTTATTTTGTCGCTGGTCAGCACCATCTACAGTATGTATGCTGTTATTTAATCTTGTGCTTTAGGAATAAATCAGGATTCCGTCATGTTGAAGTGATGTAGTTTGTGCGCCTGTAAGCTCGAGGCAGTTTGCGAATCGGGATGTCAGAGAGGTCTTTTTGGGGCTATCAAGGAACCTACAATAGAATCTGAAAGCTTGACTTGCCTTGCAAAGAATGATATTGACATTCAGTTCACATGCAGCCTTCCCTGCACTCCGAAGTCTGCAAGGAACCTTAAAGGTTTATATTATCTCCTACTTCTTAAACTTATATTGTACCAGAAATAATATAAAACATACCATAATTACTCTGTAGTAAAGTTATGCCAGTGTGGGTTACTGTGCATTTTGTGCCCTTGTGGAAAGCTACGTCCATCTGTGTCCATGCTGTGTCCATGCTGTGAAATGCCACAGTGTTAACTGTGCAATACATAATCCAGGATCACAAATGTCATGATCCTACAGGCTGCTTCCCTCTTTGGAAACAGTTAAATGTGTTCAAATGTCTTCAATATAAGAGACAATTGCAAAGTCAGGAGAGTCAAGAAGTAGATTGTGACGTTTCTGTTGCTTCTAATAATCATGTCTTGATATCATCATTACTATTGTTGGTTGCACACGGGCTGTTATAAGACAAAAAGATTTGCAAATATCTAAATCTGTCCACATTTTAAAGATAAGAAAAAAGATTAATATCTTTAAAGCTTTGGAAAGTAAGGGGGGGATCAAGGAAGAAGGAGCGACATCCAGCTGCGCTTAGATTAACAGTGACAGTGAGAGTATCCAGGTAAAGTAGAAACCTATGAATTTGCCTTGAGACATTGACATAATTCACACTTATTAAACACAACTTCCATCACTGTAAAGGCAAAGAGCTTTCATCTGTAACAGTGTACACCAGCTCCTGCACCTCCTCCCTTCTATCCCCTCACTACTAATTATCCAGAAGATGGATTACATCATGGGATCTAATAGAGAGAAGCACCATTACACAGCCCCCAACACTCACACACACACACACACACACACACTGTTCCCCTAGCCCTGATCAAATCACTCAGCCAATCTGCTTCTTTGGTTTCACATTCTTTTTTGAAAAATAGGGGTAGAAACTCACCAACTCATCATTCATAAGTATGAACAGTATCAGTCAAGCCTTTAAATTGTAAGGGTGAATGGAATGTCATAGAAAAAGCACATATTTAAGAAAATATACGTGTCCTGGACTGTGCAGGCATACAAAAATAAGGGAGCATGAGATATATTAGTTAAGTAAATGCTTTGCATTTAGTATATGTGTTTTAAAAGGGTGTCTTATCTTTTCACCCAAATATGATGTAACCTTTGAAAAATCTTTTCTCCAGAACTCTCTGGAGAGAGGAAGCTGAATCAAAATAGCAGATTAAAATGCACCATGGGTTGCTACAGCGAAGGGAAATTGCCAGGCGTTGTCGTTGGCACTCTTCCTGCCATCACCACTTCAGCATTGCTCTTCATGCTGATCTGGTTAATCAAAAAAAAAAGACCATAAAACTGATGGAAAATTTGTGGAACAAAGGGAAGAAGAAATAAAGAAAAGAAGGTGTAAAGGGATCCAAGAACTCTTCTGTGAATGCTGGCAACTCTTGCGAAGCTTTTTTTTTTTTTGCCAAATCCCTGTTGTCATGGTGACCAAGAAAGGGTGGGTGGGGGGGGTCAACATACAAAGACCTCATTTGAAACCTTGATGTTGGAGAGCCTACTATCGCTGGAGATTCTTTTTTTTTTGATGCCCAAGACCAAAATGACATGCATGACAACTGTGTGTACAGACTTGTTTATCTCTTCTGGGGCAAGACAGAATGTATAATGTATCATGTTTGCTCTGCATAGTTATTAATTCATGCTACAACTATCTATGAAAAAAACCCTCGGAGGAAGGTAGTCAAAACTACTGTAAGCTTTTTTCTTGAAGCCTGTTTTACTTAAGATTTAACCAATATGGGGAAGTACACTCTAAATCCAGGCCCTTTCCAGGTTGTACTTCATCTAGCATTCTTTTGGTCTTTTTTTGTTTTGTTTGTTTTTTTATTTTCTATATCTGATTTTCTGTCTGTCTCTGTAACTCTCTTTTTGTTATTCCCTTTCCCCCCCGTTTGCCCGTCTGTCCTCTATATCCCTTTAATCCTTCCCTCTCTTCCCAGATGAGGTAGTCTGCCCCTGGCCTTGCTGTTTCATTCCCCTCTAATCTCTGTCCCTACCGTTACTTGATTTGCACACTTCATGAACTGGAACATCTTGATGGCTGGTATTCCCCTTCGTAGTCGCCCAGTGCATTGTCCCCAAGCTCTAGTGCCACCTTGAACACATCATCAGCCCCGATGACCGTGAAGACAGGAAGCACACGCATGTGCGTGCACACCAACAAGCTCAATATGGTACTCGTGCTTGCCTTGAAGACTTGCATACACATACACATACACATGCATACACATTCTAACAAAAGAGTTTAAGGTTTTAGTACAGTACATCTTATCAAGACATTCGATGTAAATGTTTAGGAATGATGATCAGAAGAATCAGAGGTGTCAAAAAATTTGCTGAAGAAAGTAACCCACCACCACCTGAGTATGAAGTATTTTATAGACTTTCATACCTATGTTGAAGAGGGCATAGAGGGGTACCTAAGCAAATTGCATGCATATAAGTTAACCATGAAGTCCTTCTCTTAAAACAGGATTGACTCATAATTTTGCATATCGTGTATACCTCCCCTGATTTTTCCCTCAGTGTGCAGTCCACCCAAGTGACCCCTGTTGCAAATTCACAGGTAAGCCCTTCACTAAGGACAGCAGTTCCCAACAGGCTTAGTGCAGGATGCTTGTGTTTTTGCCACAGCGGGGAGGTGTGATTCATTGTTCACTTGGTCTAAGCCTGTTTTGGCCAGGGAGAGTCTGGGTGATGGGATGTGCTGGAGAATGCAGCCTGCCACATGATCCAAGGGCTGGCCTAATTTGTAATTACCTTCTGCAGTGTTCTGGAAGACTGCAGTTTGTGTCTGTCCAGGATGTGGATTATCTAGTATACTGAGATGGCAGGGTCATGTACATGCGTGTACACGTGCACACACCAGCATGCCCATACTAAAACACACACACTGTTAGGAAAAAACTGATGACTCTCCACAGTCTAGTACTTGACTGACTAAGGCAGCCATGTTTTAAATTTAGATTTCCAAGGCATGGTTTTTGTTAAAATGTTAAATCAAACCTCTGTGTTGTACACATTCACTATTTAATAGAATTTACAGCCAAGAATCAGTGAAAATTTAACTTGCAGATTGCAAGGTTACAATCTTTGTTATTCTGGTGAATCCTTTGAAGCAGACAATTTATACTACAAACTAGTAGATGCAGGCTCCTCCTTTTATTTCATAAAAAGTTGTATAGATGAGTTGAATCAAAATTTCCTGCACATTGCTTATTCAATCCACACGCCCAGTAAGCTGAATTGTGCTGCAAAACTTGATTTTTGAGTCACAAAACTTACCCTATTATATGTGTGCACATAGGGGAACTGTGATGGCGGAAGGAGGCTAAGGATTAAATATGGGTAAAGTAGCAGTTCTGTTAAGTTGGATATGAGAAGGGATAAGACCAGCTCTTGACTGATCTCCTCTTGTAACCGTTTAGTTTAGATTTTTAGTGTCTGAGTGAATTAAATACTGGAAACGGTTTACTTTAAATCTCAGAAATTGTAATGATTAATAATTAAATGATTTTTTTTTCAAAAACAAGAGCACTTTTACAAAGATGTACTTACATCAGAGTACATGAACTTTTCTTTTTGAACTTTTTTGTGTTTCGCTTTAACGTTTTTTTGTAAAGCGACTTTGAGTCTTTAAAAAACGCTATACAAATAAAATGTATAACCGTTATCAGGCCAGCTGACAGGCTTGCCTGAGCCTGGGACAAGAAAATATTAGATGGGCCCCCCCACATCCAGATCTCTCCTTTTCCCTTGCTCTTTCTCTGCTCTTTCCTCGCCTCACTTCTCTCTACAAAAGACAAGTGACAGGCATTGAAAATAATGGTTGACATGAAAAAACTACACACAAACTGTTAGTGACTAATACACTCTTCATATAGGAGGAAATAAATTATTATTTGGCATTGTATAGCCTATCTATTTATTGTATATTATATTTTGTTTATTTATTGCATATTATTTTATTTATGTATTTCATTTATTTACATAATTTATTTATCATTGAATATTAGGCTACTGCTCTCCAAATGCCATGCGCTGAACTTTCCTTGTGGCAAAATCCTCTATGATGTCCAGTTTTTTGGAAAGTTAATGCTCTATGGACAGCATTACCAAACCGTTAAGCCTCATGGGACATAGGGCGCAACTAGTTTATTATCATCTTCATTTTACTGAAGGCCCACCGGTCACCTCCAGCCACAGACAGAGACTCTCTGACGGGGGGAGTGAGCCCCTCCAGCTCCACTGTGACTCTATTTCATTGGTAGCCTCTGAGTCCTGCATGGGTCCAATTTTATGAACCCGTTAAATACCAAACCTGACCCGGTACCCGCGTTTTACTTTCAAATCCGGACCTGACACGTTGGTAGGCTACATAACCCGCAACCCAACCCGCTCGTTAACGCATAAAGTTAATGCGTGTACACCACACCCTTCTTTTATTACATTATTTACTTTATTCCCTCTCATATTTAGTTATTATTAAAACTAAAACAGTTCTTACCTTGCAGGTTACATAGAGAATTTCCTGGCCTACTTTAAAAGAAAAAATGTCCTCAAGAGCAGTCAGTCAAGTTTTGAATAGCTTGTATGCTGCATTTATCCTGACTGCAGACAAACAACCTTGCAGATGCAGAGAACGTCAGCCTCCAGTGCCCTTAAAGTGAGGGTGAATATTACCAAAGAGAAAAAATATCAGCTAAAAAAAAAGACTATTACTTCCTGCAGAGTTGAATTCACACTTAAGAGGGTGCAAGCAGCTTTTTTTGGCGATGACCCACCAACAACAGATATATGCACTCAACTCAGACGGGGAGAGAGTGGTCAGAAAGGGGTGAACTACCGGGGCGTGCAGAAACCTGGGCTGTTGCATTGAGGGGAGACGCTTTGGCAACTGGCTCCTTGCTCCCACTGAGAGGGCTTTTTGACACAAAGTGTGACATAAGTAGCCCACTCAGGTGTGTCAGAGTGGGTGCAAAGCAAAGAATACCCAGACAAAGAAAAGGCAAGATTGTGCATGTATATTTCAGAGAAAAAAAATGGAAAAAAAAACACCTGCTATTTGGAGACCCTTCTATATTTGCTTTTCTTTTTAATGTTCCATTTATTTTTTCTAGTTCTTTTTACTCAAATTTATTCTACTCATACAAAGGGTGTAGTTATCCAAGTTAGGTGAAACAAAAGCACCATTCAAGGTGTGAACAAATAAGAGACTTGACCCCACATTAGGTTTAGTACTTAAGTTCTCAAGTACAGTACAGCACTTAGGTAAATACACCCTTTTACTTTCCACCACATGCAAAGAGAAATGTCTGAAGACTTAACTAATTATAACTATTATTATTTCCCAAAATTTAACTTCTGAAAATGTTTGAGACTTTGACCAACTATACAACATGACTTCAATCTGTTGCCCCAAATAATCACAAGGAATTTCTGAATTGATAATTCAAGCAAGTAAAATGATTGTATATTACGTCTGGGAACAGAATCCTTCAATCCAGTGTGTGAATACCATAGATTACTAGGAGTACTGGGAAACACATCAGCTGCTGCATCAGTTAGCCAGGAGGGGGTGTTGGGACTTGGATTTACAGCTTCATTACACTGAAAACTCATCTGCATGGATCAACTTCCAAGAGAGTCCTGGCTACCACTGGAACATGGTTTGGGATAGCATGCATAATCTGCAGTGCTACAATCAAAGCCAAGATTACCTTACAGAAGGGAATCAAAAGTTTGTTTTTTGCAAAGAATGGTGAAAGTTAACATTCATTCTTCCTATGCATTGTTGTCATTCAAATGGTAATTAGACTGGCTGATCAATCATTCTTGTGAACAAGCCTTAATGAATACAAATGTTTGGATCCCTCAACAATGGCTAATAACACCACTCAAGGGCATAATTCAGTTGGATGGTATAATTGGCACTCTGAACAGAGTCACTGGGGAGTGGACTCCCTATAGTCCACAGTGGAATGATTGTGTGACAGAGCTGGCAGTGAGTTGGCCTTTAGCTGAAGCTTTTTGCCAAGATCCTATCTAAACTATGTAGCCCTTAATGGCACTGCTGTCACAACACACAGTTAGGTACATCATACTTTTAAAAGATTAAATTGGCCCAAGAGCAGCCATTCTTTGAGGACTAGGGTACGTTTTTTCCTTTTCTTTTTCTTTTTTAAAGGCATATACCTTTCCCAAAAATTAGATCAGGAGAAAACTGGTGTGAGTTAAAAGAAAACAAAATTATTTCTACCTGACATCAAGACCCTTCGCTTGGCTTTCACAATAGCTTGTTTTACCAGAGCTAGACATGCAATTACACAATGTAATCTTTTTCTGACTGCACAGCCATTGCATTAGGATTAATTCTCTGTAGACAATGCTGCTATGTGCCTCTATTCAACTAATGTGAAATGATGTCAGCTTGAGGAGTATCCAATCTTTTGGCATCCTCTTCTAACCTCACAATTATGTTAAGGTTGCCCATGCCTCTCAAGAGCACAGAGGTGACTTTGGACACACTGAGGTTACAGAGAGAGGTAATTGCCAAAATCCACAGCGGAATAGCACAATCTCCTTCTATCACCAATGGGAGGGAAAAGACAAAGAGCCTTATGAATATTTAAATTGCAATTTTCTTCATTTTCTTCAATTGACCCCCTTTTTTTGGCTTGGACCGAAGGGAAACTCTGAGACAAGGGTGTCAAAACTGCATCATATGGCTAAAGGCAGAAACCAGATAATAATGTCAATGTTGGCAGGGGGTTTTCATTGCAAAAACAGGGTTCAGCAGTGATGCACCAGCTGAGCACTCACAAATGACATTTGAGACCTCCTTTTTGTTTTACCTAATTGGGTCATTATTCATTCTAATAATACCATTGTTAACTAGTACCACTACAAATGCCACATTCACAGGAAGCACATTTATATGACAATATAAAATAAAATAAAATAATTATTGTGTTTTTTATTTAAAACCGGACTTATAAAATGAAAAGAAATGTATTAGTCTGGCCAAAATTGTACTAAATCAGAGCTCTCAAGCTGGAGTAACAGACATGGAAAATGTGGTATGAGTTAAAAGACAATAATGTATATTTACACTCGACTAAACTCAGATGGGTCTTGGAGCACCACGAAAGCCCCAAAGTTTTTCATCATTTTATTTAATCAGCCAATTTATTCACATAATCACATGTGTAATACATTTGTTATTGAAGTATTCCACTAAGGTGTACCTTTTTGAACTCGGACTGGATAACGCTGCAGAGTTTGTAGGGTGTTAGCGTAACTATAAACATAGCAATATATTTACGGCTGTGGAGTCTTTGACTTAACAGCAAGTTAAATTGGTCCCTGCATTGTTCCTTCCATTACTCACATATACAGCTGCGAATGCATAGGGTTAATTACCAAGGACATGCGCAAACAATACCTCAAACAATTCAAAATATGTGAGGGGCAGCCATGATAAAAATGTATACACACAATTAAAAAGCACTATGCAAATAACTTGCATAGTGTCCTTTGCTCAAACTGAAACATGGACGATGATCCAATTAAATAGCCAGGTCAAACTCTAAACATAAATCAACTAAACGCTTCATTTTACCGCAATCACTGATAAATCATTTCAAATAATAACACAGTCAGTAAATGTTTTTCATAGATTTTTCATTGATTACATGTCTGTGACTAGCTTTGGCCAAATTACCATAACAACAGCTACTTTTTTCTACTGTTTTTAAAACCAGGCTCAAGACCTGTCTTTTTACCCAGGCGTTTAATTAAATCTGTTTCTTATGAAGTTCATTTAATGAAAGTCATTTACTTCCCTTGTTTTATTTTATTACATGCTCATTTATTGTACTATTATTTTTATCCATGTTTTACTTGTTTATCTATGTAGCTTACACATTACTTATTTTAAATCGGCTAAGATATTGCTTCCTTGCAGCAGTGTTAAGCCTGAAATTAGGGTTTGGGGTTTGTGGTTGGGGGAGCTTTTATGTGCTTTACGTGTGTGAGTGTGTCAGAGATGGTGACTGGATGTGTGTTTTTTATTTGGTTGGGTTGTATGCTTGGGTAGGTGAAGGCTCATCTTTAATTTTTGATTTGGTGTTGAAATTGTTTTGGTGTGGTATTTAGCTGTTGTGTAAAGCACGTTGTGCTGCTCTTTTGTATGAAAAGTGCTATACAAATAAAATTTGATTTGAGTTGATTAATTTCAACCTATTTTCAAAGTTGCCTCCAAGGGATGGAGTAACCCACTTGATTCCACTTCACCTATCTCTTTTCCAAAGCATTTGCCTTTTCGCAAGGCTGGAAAAGGAAAGTATTATAATATATTTTTGTATAACTGTATATTATATATGTATATATATATATATATATATATATATATATATATATATATACACACATATATATATATATACACACATATATATATATATATATATATATATATATATATACACATATATAGTATAAAAGGAATAGGTGATTATAATTTAACTAACTGAACCGTCCACATCACATGCACACACACACCATGGCTGCATGATCAAATGTTATATCATGATTAAGAGTCAGCTTGATCACAATGGAAAATAATATAGCTTTTTTTTCATGTCATCCAGCCCTCGCATTGTTTCTATTTTAATCAAATAATCGAATAGAAATTGCAAACACACCCCAAAGACTAATTTAAAAACTGTAAAGTTAGTAAAATATTACCTCCTCAAAAATTCAACCTGTGAAACCTTTATGATTACCTAGCATAAAGACATGTATACATGTCTTTAGGCCAGGTTACACACTTAACTATAGTTAATTGGTAACGTATGACTAGCAGATGAATTTCTAATTTTACTCCATGCAAATCCATGCTTGTAGCGCTGCAAATCGGAGTAAAATTTTTTGATTAACCCTATTATCTTTAAATAATGATCCAAGATTCAGGGCACCACTAATTTGTGCAATTATTAATCATATCATCTTCATCAGACACTAATTATAGCACCATGATGCCAGAGCATAGCTGATAAGGAAGAGGGATTAAGTCGAACATGCTGAAACTTAAAAATACGCTGAGGTAAAGTGCCCATTGAGACCAAAAGAAAGCAAAGTCTAACGGATAAAACACAGGGTTAAAAATAGAATATGGGAGTTTAATGTATATATCTTGTATTTCTCCAGACATCAAAACCAATTAATCATTAAAATAATTATGCTTAACCAACACGGTCCAAAATGTAATCTAAATCAATAAAGCATTAACCCGTAATGCCCCTACAATCATCTTTAAAAGTAATTGTTGTTGTTCTTATGAGAGAGATATTAAAGGTTAAATATGCATTAAGCACAGCAACCTCTGTCTGTCATCAGAGCTTGCAAAGATTTTGGAAGTCTCCTGCTGTTCTGACAGTGGATTAGTCAGACAGTTCATTTTCCTTGCTACACAGCATCTGTTTAACCTAACATGAGTCACAACCAAGCCCAGCTTGACCTGGTGTGGTCAAAAATACAAGCTGATTCTCTCAATGTCACAGCAGCCTTGCTCAGTTACTAGCCTGAGGCAATACTGCATACTTCCACCAAGTAATGGCTGAGCCAGGCCATTCTAATATGTTTTACCTCTGGTTCCCCACATCTTACCTTATTTAGATTGGGGAAACAGGCTCATTTGCAAATGTGTTTGAATCTTTGCTCGCTGCAGAGAGGACTTAGCCTCAGGCAGCATTTACAGTCCGAGCAGTGCAGATAAGGAGGGGTTCATTCACAAAATCCAAACTCGCTCTTGGGAGAGTGCTTGTATCACTGTGTTATATGCATATTGGCATTGCCCTGCAAGCACTTCCTTGTGCAAAATCCCTTTCCTCCCTTGCATTTTTGTGTGTAAACCATGAATATAAACCAAGAGTAACAGGCCTCATATAGGCATCTCATAAATGAAACATTGGTTGGAGAATAAACTCTATTTGTTTTGTAATAACCTTCTACCCCACCCCCACTCGCCAGGATAACATAGTATTGTTCTTCACCTTAAAACAATTATTTGCCTTCTGCAGCTGTTTTGTGGGAGCGTATTGCCAATAATCCTCATAGGTGTAGCAGCATCCCTGTGCTGTTAACCTAGTGCAGCTTCCCATAACAAGGACTGCAAATGCCGCAGGTAAAAGTGAGAATGTACTTTTTCTCTCCAGCCCCCCAAAAACTCACTACTATATTGGTACTATATTACCAATTGAGATCTTCCCCAAAATGCTTCCCTTTTCATCTGAAATTTGTGATATCTGGTCATCTCTTTCTTCCCTGTCAGTGGACAGATAAAGGTTCAATGCAAGTAAAATTTTCTTTGAAGGTTCTTCACAGCAGTGTGTTAAGTTTCTTTCTTTGTTTTCTCCAGATTATTGTTTGTATTAATGCTGCTTTTTGCATCTCAGCCATCGCGGGGTAAGATTTTGCATTTTAAGCGTGCTGTTTTGATCATGCCAGCGAGCGCATCATTGAGGCATCTCAGCATCTTTGATGTATTGCATACTGATAGGGTGCCTGTATTCCCCCCTGCAGGTTTTTAACAGTCTTGCAGACTTCCAACTGCTATTTCAACATGTCAATGAATCATCTTCCAGAATGAACACCCTGGGAATAGATCTGGGCGTGATGAA
>JAOXYM010000005.1:8737856-8751630 GCA_028567055.1 Leptatherina wallacei
ACACACTGTGTATAGATCTGGGCGTGATGAAGACAACTCGCAAGAGCAATTGTCATTTTAAGTGCTACAGCAAGGCTAAAGATGGACATCATGAGGTTTTACAATCAATCACTTTTAATTAGAAGACAATGGGAACAAATCAACTCTTAAATGTGGCTTTGCTTAAAACACATCGCACAGCTGCCCTCTATGAGTATGCCACTATTTTTTACCTAATGACTTGTATAGCATAATTCATTATGCAATTTCAATTGGCAAGACTGGGATGATGATGAGAGGCACCAGCACTGGAAATGATAGCAGTGGTTTATAATGCAGGAACTCTTATTGATCCAAATCGGTGTAGAGGAAAAGGGTCGATAAAGCTGATCCCTCTCAGTTGATCTTAAGAGAGCTGAGGTGCCAGGTGAAAAATGATCCATTAGAGGGGATGTGAAGCAGCCTCAGCGGAGTGCATTAAGTCACTGTTCAAGGCTTTGCTACTGTCCAGTACAGCTGTATGTATTTAACCATTTCACTACTTGCTCAGTGTAAGAAAAGGACACACACTTGCAATTCCAACGCAACTAGCTTCTAATTGTTTGTGATAATGATATACAATTATCATTAAAGAAAAAATCTCTTTCAGGAAAAGTATTCAACTGATGAAAAAACATCAGTTTGAATGTGCCATGGTCATGGTCCACTATAAGTCAACAAATAAAAACATGAAAAAGAAGCAAACAGAAAAATAAACATAGCCAAAGCCAATAATGCAAAAACAAGAATGCATTCATAAATTCATTGTAATACATCCCAGAATTCAATGTTTATTTTTGAATGCTAGTTTTCTTCAATAGAACAGTTTTCATCAAAACCATATTTTGTATAAATTATTTTCTAAAAAATCAAACACATAACACATGATTCCCTGGAAACCCCCCCAAAAAAGATTAAAAATAAAAACCATGAAAGAAATTATGAAAAAAAAAGATTCCATATTTCTGCCCCTTTATGCTGAGGAATGGTTTCATGTATAGTGACACTTCAAATCATTCAAACCACACAGACCCTGTGCTTTCTTCTTTGCAGCAATCTTTTGAGAAAAAAAGAAAAGAGAGAAAAAAGTACTCATGGAAAAAAGATAAAGCTTTCCATCTTTGTCGAGGCAGCTTTCTAGCTCTTTTCCCTTAGGTCACCAGATTTGGATAGACCTAAGAACGTGAGCATTCATTCCTGTATCTACAATCTCCAGCGCAAAGCAATGTATGGCTTGAAACATTACAACATCTGCCCTTGTGCGCAATCATATTTTAAGGACATTTCCTGGAAATAAATCTGAGATTACAGTCTTAATCTGCTGTAGGATGAGGGATTACTGTCTCCTCTTGTCAGTTTTACTCAGCACAAACATGGTATGATCACACCTTGGGTATTACCATCCCTCTTGCCCACTGTACTACATCTCTGCATGTGGTACTATTACAATATTGGTGGGTTTTATAAAGGTGACTGCTACAATGAGAACTATGGATGATGGATTACATGACACTAAATTTGACATGGTGAAATTAATTGGGTTTCTTAACATTTGAAGTTTGTTATTTTATTTTATTTTTCTAAGCATCACATATAAGCCCGATGGACTCGTGTGTAAAATGCCTGCAGGCCTAATTATCATCTCACAGTCTATTTTCTCACATCATTTTTATAGATTGCAGTAATGGCTGAACCTTACAGTATTTCACGCTTTAAGTGTGGGATTTTGATTTATAATTTAGTAGTTAGTCTTGTCTATAAAAGCATAATTTAATGCTCCAGGGCCTAAGTTTTCTCGGGAAACAAGCTAATTATGCCTTATTATGTTTCTGATTCTCCCCATAAGAGCAGACTGTAACATTTAACAGCACCAAAGCTAACAAAAACAAAAGATGAATGAAAACAGACATGCAGGTTCCTAAAAGCAGTCAAGTGTTGATTATTGGCTCTCTGTACTCTCATATTGGCAGCTTATTGAGAGAATTGAGGACACATGTGAAAGTGTGAAAATGTCTTTTACATCCTAAAATCCAAATAAAATTATCAAAAAGAAATTGCACATATCCAGCCAAAATAAACATCACAGTCTTTGTTCTGTCCAGTTAAATCCATTTTTATTTAACAGCTTTGCCTGTTTATGTATTCTTACAAAAGAAAAAGAAAAAACCTATTGATTAAAATCTAATTCTTGATATGTTTTCGTCTTTTCACCTATTAAATATAGACTATTGTTGCCATGTGCTGTCAAGTGTACATGAGGCAAACTTTAACAGCATTTGAGGTGAATCACAAAAGTACACCAGCTTTGGCCAGACACTATGATTTCAGTCATAACTTTAGATAAAGGTTGACCCTGTGTTTGACCTGTGGAAATCAAAGTACTAGCACTGCACACCTTTCTTTTATCCTCAACTTCAAAAAAGACCCATTTCCTAAATATAATGTAACTGTGAGTATTGGATCCTTTAGCATCGCTCTCTACCTGGTTTTGTTAAACTTACTTAATTGTTATAAATTGTTTGTATATTAAGCATTGCTTTCATAGGGCAGATATTCACAAAGAAAAGGTGAGAGTATTGATTTAACCTGTTATTGAACTGGCTCAGGGAGAGAGGTTACACTGCAATCTGCTGCCTACTGTGTCTGCCCTCTCTGTTTCAGTGCAGCAGTTTTCAGCAAATACGTTTTAAGACCAGGAAATGGCTTGCAGGATGAGTGAACTGTGCTTTTATCCCAGCAATCATTGCACTAAGCGAAGGCTGTAGTGAAAAACTGATTGAAGGTACAAGCAATTGTTTAGTCACTGTCTATAGTAACAGTTAATGCAGTTCCAAATGTGTAAAAAACGTTTTTGTCTGACTCTGACACTACAAGATGTCATGGTTTCTGATCATTCAAACTGTTTTTTGCTGTATGAATACTCACTGAAGCGGTGTACTGTATGTCACTTAAAAAGCTTGATAATTGTAGTGATTCACTGAATCTATGTGGGGAAAATAAAATGCATTTATTGTGGTATAATTCCAAGTTTTAGAAGAAAATATTTCTGAATTAATGCTGTTCAGTAATTATTAATTCCCCGTAAAGTGCAGCAAAATCCTAAAGCAGGCTTCAATCAAAAGTGTCATAGTCATGTGAAGTGTTTGGGAACTGTGTGTCATTTCCTCTCTCTGCAAATGTGTATATTGTATTTGTGTGAACACAAATTTTTAAAGCTTTGTTGAAAATGAAAAAGCTTGTGTCAGTAGGTCAGCCGCTTTGAAATACAGGCTGATGGAGGCTCTTTTTGTCATAAAAGGTGAAAAGAAATTCTAAAGAAAAGCACCTTGGTCAACACAGCTGCTACTTGCTAGAACCTTGTAGATGTATATGTTGAATCAGGTGTTCTTGTGTAGACAAATAAACATAAAAAAGATAATCCTACTGCAGCTCAGTTGATTGCTTTTTGTGTTTGTTTTCATTCATGTAGTCAATCAGCAGGCACATTTGCATCTGATTAAACCAACGGTAATCACCATGGAAATAATACTACTTTATGTGCATCCACGTGACATTAAGCCTCTGAGCCTGCAGAAGGGCACCCATTCCTGAAATATGTGTCTCCTCCTTCGTTGTTGCCCAGCTGTCAAGGAGAAGGGCATTCACTGTATAACTGCATATGAACATAACACAAACTGCCACGTGTGATAAGAATGGAAAGGAGGCTTCAACACCAATTTCGACAGAAGACAAATGACTGCTGGTGGACTTATCTTTGTTGATTTGTGTAGCTGGAGGAAGCTTTCCTTTTGCTTTTTACTCCTTCTGTGAGACTGTTATTTTTAGTCGGTGCACTCAAGAGCTCATTTTAGTTCTTCACAAAAAAGCTGGAGGAAGTGGTTGTGAAATATCTGAATCTGAATGGCATGAAATTTTTAATGACCAAATTTTCTCAGGTGGTGTTGCAACATGCAAGTACAACATCATGGTTTTAAATACCTGCCTTTGCAATTACCCATACATATGTACATATGTATGGGTAAATGACAGACTTAAAATTTCTAAATATTTCTTAACGTAAACTTATTGTTTTACTTGTGTTAAGTACAATAAATTCTCCACCCAATAACAAATCAATCTTACTCACTGGTTTCCTGCATGTGCAAACGATAAAAGTCATGGGTATGTTTTATTTCTAACTTTTATGCTTTACCTGCTTAAGTGAAGTCGATACATAACAAGCAAACCCCCAAGGCTGATGTCCTTCCTGCTACCTGAGCTCCCCTTGTTGTCAACTCACTATGTTAGACAGACTTCCTGGTTTGCTACATGGCCACAGCTGACACACAAGGTGGTTAGAGTGAAGGAATCTGTGCACATATTACGAGGTCAGCGGTTGCCAAGGGGTGGTCACTTGAGAGACAGTATGTTACCCAGCAGCCACCTGCTGTGCATCCTGGAGTGCTGCGTGTTGTCAGATCATAGCTAAGAGAAGGTGAGTGAAACTGTAAGGAATAATGAGAGCAGCAACAAAGACGCTGTTGTAACTGTGCTGCATAAATAATTTAATGATTTTAATTGATGTTTACAAGTTGTGTTAGGAATAACACCATCATATGGCAATGGGGTGTCTTTCAAAAGCTAACTGATGCAAGACATAAAAATGGTAATTTGTAATAGACTTATTGCACTAGCAGCATCACTTAGCAATGCCACTGAATGTGTCATTTTCATTGTTTCAACATTTAGAACCAGCAGAATACTGTAAATATTCTACACAACCACATAGGGATAGGCTTCACTGTGCAAAGCACCTCTGGTATCTTAATGAGCTACAGTAATGAACTGTGTAAAATTATGCATGTGATCAGAATTTTGTTGAACAAGCCATTTGAGCAGTAGACATAATACCCTCCAATTTTATGGCAAGATTTACAGGCAGTAATCATCTCAGAGTCCCCTCGCCAAATCTCATTCTGTGTGACTGGTGTTCAAGAGTGATTATTTTTTGTTAATACTCCTGTAATTAAATGCATGCTTAGACTCTGAGTGATTACAGTTCCTGACGACTAATTGCCTTGTAGTTCAGATTACTGCAAGAATGATAATGAAATCTGCAAACTTCTGTCCATGAGTCCTGAGAACAACTAAATGGCAGTGAATGATTGCTTCTTCAAAGAAAATAATAGTCAATGATAGTTATTTTACACTACTGACAGAAGTGAGTTTTTTAGATGATTTATTATGTTTCTACAAATGCAAATTTCTTTTGTTCCATGTTTTAGTTTAAATATAATTTTCTGATAGAGCCGTCTCAGACCTGTTATTACCATTTGTAAACTGAGGAAAGAAATCACACTCCTGCTGTTCACACCACTGAGCAATCATGGCTTCACGCGAGAAACAGCCTGGCTGCTTCATACTGTCGTGCAACACCTTATGGACACACTGCCTACTTACAGTATCTGAATGTAGAGGCACATTATTGCCGCACAAAAATGTTCAATCACATGCAATTTAATCCACTTTGAAGTTGAACAACAATACAAGACTGGACAGGTGAACAGGAAACTGTGGATGAAAACTATTTATAATAGCTGCTATAGGCTATAGCAACAAAAATTCTACAGAATTTCTTTTTTAAATTTTGAGTGCAAAAAGTGCAGTTAAGCTTTTAAAAATGCACAATGCTGTTTGGCTTTGACATTTTTCACCAACACCAAAACTCTAACAACTCTGCTGTCACTACAGCTCTGTCAGTGTGCCATAAGCAATGGCTTGAGCTCTGTAGAAAGCACCGGAGCCTGATAACTATGGGCATCACCTTGATGGTCCTTGATGTCCCACAGCTTTATCAGCTCAGCAAGGACTTAGTTAGACATCATGTAAGACAGTGAAGAGGACACTGAGGATGTAGTTGTAAGGACAAAACATGATGCAGTGCTGCTTTAAATTAATCTTTTTTCCCTTTAAAAGACAAAAATAAAGACAATTAACACTTAATCTGGATGGTTACAGCGCTGAAATTTAAGAGTGAATAAATTTAAAACTGAAGTACATTACAAATATACTTGTTCAAGGACCCAATTTGCTAATCTATGTAGTGTGGGCAGGCTTTTGACAGTAGATAGTTTCTGAAGTTATTTTGCCTGTATTACCAGACCTGATGTTGAACATAAGCCTTTGCCTATATTCAGTAGACAAAACTGACATTGTAATCTGCTTCAAAACTTCTAGGCAAAAGAATATATAAGGAGATTTTCCAAAATGTGGGACTTTTGCTTTTTTGATTCCCACTAGTGCCATTGCTATGCTTGTTCAAATTTCTTTATCTGCCAGTAAGGGATTGGGGTTTATATTACAGGCAGAGCTGAGCAGCTTTCAACTCTACTAAAAACATTCTGTGCACAATATAATCGATGCATAACAGTCCAATAGCTTAGTGTATTTTGATGTCCAGCTGCATGTAGAAGTCTTTTCTTGCTCTATATTGTCCATTTCAGAAGCCCTCACTTTGCTGAACAAGGCCTTATGTTCACTAAAGTCAGTCCTTGCAAGTTAGAGCCCCATCTTTTTTTACTTGTTTTTTTCCCCGTCAAGACTCATTCAGCTGTGTCTGTCTTATTTCAGCTCACAGACCCTGAGGGATGGGCTCATTCCCATTGTTCAGGGTGCTTTTGATATTGTTGATACCTTCCCTGCACACAGGTTTGGAGATAAATTTGTGCTATGGAAATTATTACTATGTCTGGAATGTGCTTATAAACCCTAAACATTTACCCAGCTGCATGTATTGAGGGGCCAACATTATATATATATATATATATATATATATATTTGTATTTAATGTTGAGATAAATTGTCTAGCTTCATTTTTATGCATAAATATTCCACCCTTCAAATTCTTATAATCTGAGCATATAAACACTCCATTTATTTCGTGGAAGTCGGATGGAAATTGCCAGAGCTGCATATTCAACACAAAATTATTCTGTTAACCAGGGATTTTCATGCCTATTTTTATGTGTGGTAAAATATATGTGCTGTGGTTTCAAAACATGCTGTGAATTTTGAGCATTAGCATTATGAGCACTCTAATGTGACTCTACTCAAACCATATATTTGAAAGTGATGTTTGCCATAAAAAACTCCAACCATTTTCCCTCCCATAATCCCCAAAAAAAGAGAACCAGGACTTCACTCAATATAATACTGAAAGTGTGAGCAACATTAGCAATGCATCATGTTTAAACATTTGTGTGGGAAGGAGCGAATGATCTCTACATTTGTCACCACAAGAGTTTAGCGTCCATCATAGCTGCCACCGGAGGTGCGTCTGCCACTGAGTAGGAACAGAACAGGCCAGATTGTGTGGGGAGGGAGGCCTTGGCACATGACCAGGTGCATCAGAAGCCTCTTCTGATCCTCCAATGTGCTGTTGAGCTGCTCTATTCCCTCAGCACAATGCCAAACACCTGCTTGGCCCGATTGTTAGACTGAAAGCTCTGCTATCGGCGTGGGCCGTCCAAATGGTGAAGCACTCTGCTTTCATCAGCAAGTAGCATAGAGCAGGGGAAAAAGGCGATTGATGTCAGTCTGAGAAGTAGATAGAGACTTCACATGGTCTGCTCAATCTTTTGTTGGACATATATTCCACAAAATAGAGAATAAATAACCTAAACTATTGCTTTTTTATTTGTTTAAGTGTTATTAATATGAACTAGCATCATATATATTTGAATTACTGGAAGTCATTTTTTTCATAGCAGGTTAATTACTTTTACATCACAAAGAAATACTGACATCTGCTGTGGTGAAATATTTATAACCACCTTTCATGGTTATCAATTGACATTAATACAAGAGGTGTGGGTTATCATCAAAAGGATTTATGATCAACAGCGAAAGTTTCCTGTGATGGAAGAGAGAGATGCAGCTAACTAATAAAAGATTCTGAAGGGAGGTATCAGTCATGTTGAGAACTGCTGCCCAATTCCCTCTCATCATTTGTAGCAATGACAAAAAATGTCTTGCGTAGTCCAATATGACGTCCTAATTGAAGGCATATTTTCAGAAAAACACTATGTGCCCAGAGAGACTGAAGGTATTTTTCACAACCACAGGGGATATGAATGAATAATACAGTCTTCATGTGAAGCCTATCGTGAAGACGTTAAATGACAGGAATCCGGTGGCAGCTAATGTGTGAAGTTGTTAGAGTAGTAAGCAACTTTCAGAGTGGACATTAGAACCTTTGACAAGAGAGTAACAGATGAAATAAAAACAAAAGCGATGGGGTATAGTTGATTCTGCTCAATGGCGATGTTGAAGGCACGTTAGACAAAGATGTCTAGAGCAGAAGAGGGCTGGGAAGTAGGAGGGGTGGTGACAGATAAATGAGGCCATCGCTAGCTGAGGGAGGAGGAGGGGAGGAGAGAGTTGGTAGCGAGTTCCCTCGCGATCTGTACCTGCCAAGTCCCTACCCTGAACAGCTGCTAGCAACTCTGAGGATGTGTAGCAGCAGCTCACTCCCTCATCACATCCATCTTTTACAAAGTCTAATCCAACTGAATCGAGATCTGTTCATGGTGTTTGATACCACATTTAACTTTAACAAAACTGTGTTGTTTAAGTTTCATCACTCATGCATTTTTCATTGATAAAACAGAAACTGTCCTTATTTGATCACCCTCCAAATCTCATAGAAGATGATACAAAGCATAACCTCATATTTCTTGGTACTTTTTCAAATGATAATGGACATCACCATCAAGACTCTCAGTGCAAAAATTAAACACTGTTCAAGATCTCCTCTCCAACATTTTACGCTCATATCCTATCATATTGGCTCACTAGAAATAGTTAAACTCTAAATATCATGGCCAATTTGAGCTTTAGCATACATAGTTGTGTGCAAAGCTCATCACTTGTCATTCCTGTCCCCACTCACAAGCTGATGGTCACTTAAAAGCTGCCACCTGCCATTCATATCCTCCCTATATGAGTTGCACCTGCAGTGGCAAATTATGCAACAGGCCAGTTAGAAGACCGCTCTACATGCCCTGCATTTGCAATGATGCAAGGCCGTTAAAGACATTCTGTCATCCACGACACATGGGTGTTCTCTTATGAATAAACTCAAAAGGGTTTCAATTAGGCTTTTGTGGCTGGCCTCCCAGCGGTTTGCATGCTTAAATGAGATGCATCTGCAGGGAGGACTATAAAAGAGTTTTCTTAAAAAGTGGCCAGAGAATAGTGGAGATGATGAAATATGTCTTCATTAGAAAATATTTGGAGCTGTTGTAGTATGTTTTTTGTTTGTTTGTTTTTCCACTTTGTGAGGCTACGTTTTCTTGTTTTGGACTAATTAACAATATCGTGATACTTCTGTTAAATGCCCCCCTTCAGATGCTTTAATCTTAACAAAGGCCAACTCATAGTGAGTGAATAGTGAGTGCACACATCAAGATGCAAGGCTGAGCCTGCACTGCAAAGGAAGTAAAAAGCTTCCATGGTTGTGACCCATATTTGAAAGAACTAGCTATGGTTCTTATTAGTGTGGTTTTAAAGACAGGAGCTGCTGCACTCCTCTCAGTCCTGACTCCTTTGTAGATCCACTTAAGGCAAAGCTGCATTAAGTGGGACTGGTTCATCACTGTGGCCACGATTGCAGTCCTGCTTTGCTTTGTTACATTTAAGTTAAGGAACAAAATTTTTTTTAATGTCTTAAGACATGTTTTTGACTGAAATTTGTACACGCTGTTCAACTCTGTAAAAAGGATATTTTATCATGAGATTAAGGCAGCAGAGGGGAGGTTACGAGCTCCGACTAAACTTTTGTGTCCGAAAGATAGATTACTCTGTCCCTTGGAGCAGACAAGAAAGTAAAGTTTATGCCGATCCCTTACAACCCCTAAATGCCACAGTGTTGATTCTCACATGACAGCCTGTGGTAAGTGAGGAGGCTTGGTAACATTTAAAGCATGTGAACATGACTTGAGACTAATTTCTTTTTTTTTTATCTGCAAATAGGAAAAATGTGTTTATGTTCAAGTTCATGTGTGAAAGGTAATAACATGAGGCTGAACCATCTCAAAAAGGCTTATTTGCCTGATGGTAATTTTTCTCCAAGCTTTGGAGCTACAACACAAGCCTAAAACAGTTTAGGCATGGACATTTTATGTTATTCAAAAACAACACTTACCTCTGGTGTATGATATTCATATTACAGATCAGAGCCCATCATTAGAAAACAATAACCTAAGGATAATGTTTATGTAGCACAATAAAAGGTAGATAGTAACTTGAAATAAGTTTATCCAGGAAAAACTACTTTTTTCGAGGATATTCGTGCAACACAACTGTATTAAGAGTGAGGCTGTGGCTTTCTGGATGGGAAAAAATGAGTCAGATTTTTAAATAAGCACTTAGTGATCATTAGCGGACAGTCTCTACAAGAGACTACTCAAAACAAAAGAAGGCTGATTAGACGAACTTGCCAAAAGAGCTGGGACTTAATTGCGAATCGTTGTGTATGAAAGGGGCTAATCAAAAACATGTCACCTTTCAGCAATTTGCAGCATGTTTTTATATCCCATTCTCATGGCAGAAAAAAAGCATATGAGTGATGTTGTTAGAAATACCAGTGCACAATGTGTGCTGTGTCATTTTACAGACATGGCTGAGCAGAGTGAAAGACAATGGTCCTTTATTCATGGCTGTAATATGACACAACTTTAAACTATGAGTGGATCTGCATTTAGATCTGCCACAAACAACCCTATATCCAGATCCTGCCATTGATTTGCATAATTGGAGATTGTGGTTGGGTGCTTGTTATTCATTGACACGACACTGCAGAGAGGCAGATGGAGAGATGTACTGAACTGACTGTTCCAGTTTCTGTAGGGAAGGAGTGGCTCTATCAATGTAAAAGGGCTCTAAAGGACATCCTTAAAACCAAATTTGTAGACATCACAATATCTAAGGCACTGTGTCTTTTACCTCTTTATTTAAGATAAGATTGAAAAAATATATATATATTTTTAAAAACAGTCTTGTGAACAACATGAAAATGTCTAAGCAAATTGAGCTCAGTTTTGCTTTCCCTAAAAAAAAATTAAGACTTTAGAAAATGAGCTGAGTGCAGTTTACCATCCAGCAGACCTCTATATAACCTAAGCTACACAGAGTACCTGACTGAGATGAGACAGTGCTGGCTGACTGACACATTCATCTCCCCTGCTATCTGTCTGACTGAAGGAGGGCAGCAAATGCCTCCCTCATGCATGAAGAAAAGAGCATTGCTTATTAGTGAGGGGAGACAAAGAAAAGGGGATGGGAAAGAGATCACATTGTCTAAGTTTCAGTATGAAGAGGGACACAGTCTCTTCTCTGTACGGAAGCTGAGAGTGGCCGTGTTCCACTTTTTTTTTCTTTTAATTGTTATCTCGAGATAACATTGAATTTTCACGTGATAACAGGATACTTTATGATTAAGGTGGGCTCAAAACTAAGTGGTTACTGTGTTACACCTGATTTAATTGATCGAAATTGACCCCATGACATCTGGGGAGGGGCTACAGTCGTGTAATTCTGTGAATGAGTGAAGATAAAACCACGTTGTAAGACACGTCTTTTTCAGGTATGGTAGGAGTAAAATAAGATGCAATGATCAGTGATGGGTGTTCCTCGATCTGACGTCAGCTTGCATCTGCTGATGGCTTGACCGTACTGGGGCATTCCAGTACAGAACAGCTCTTTACTGGGATGCCCCTTGGATCTACCAGTTGAGGTGGTGGAAGAGAAGAAGATAATGGCTAAGCTCTCATCTAGGTTGAAGGACAGTCCCCCTCCCCACAACCCTCCTGAACACTGACAACCCTGCAAATCTCCTTTCACTGACAGACTGCTGCACTTGTACATTTGTGCATAAAATGGTGTGTAAAGTGGTTGGTATTGTCATTTGTATTTTTCGGGGAGACCTGCCAGAGTGTTTTATTTGTCCTCCTGATATACATTTTATATTTTTATATTGTGACGTCATCCTGACGTCATCAATAATGACGTTAAAAGAATACAATCTCCAAAGGTAAAATGTCGAACTTGTGTAAGATGTTATTTACATTGTCGTATGCCATGGCATAACAGCTGCCCTGTAAACACAGCCAGACCAGGTCTGCAGACGAACTAAACACAAAGCACACTGGCACATTCAGCTACAACAAAACCAAATATTTTCCTCATCTTTCCATCTAATCTTTTTTCTCCTGAAGCGCAACATTTCTGTGAGGGTTCAGTAACCGTGCTGGTCCATTGCCTTGAAAACTCTGACAAAAACAGCTGTTAAACTTTCCTGCTTCCTAGGCCGGGAGGCAGAGGTGGAGTGATTACTCCTAGCTTCAGGGTTAGCTTCCTTCACTTTATCCAGCAGTGGTGAAGCAGGCATGGGACTCTGCTGGAACTAAAGGGCTGGTGTTTATTGGTAAAGCTTGTAGCAAAACATTCACGCTAAACAGACAATTTCTCACAGATAACCCTTCTCCGACATCCCCCTCCCCTCCATACCGCTCTGCCTGTGCGTCAAACCAGCTGGCGTCCTGTGCGTCTCTCTCTCCCCCTCTCTAGCTTAATCTTAAAGGGGCCATGCAGTTCTTTGAACAAAGCGCTGTAAACAGCTCCACGTCTCAGGGCAATGAGAAATAACTCCCATCCAAACATTAGTCAACTTTTTTAAAGAAAGCCATTGAATGTGTGTGTTGTTTCGACTAGTCATGCACATCCCTAATACAAAGGTCCTGTCTCTTGTTGTTAACTTTATAATGCCCTTTAATGAAACGCTATCACATCATATCATTTAAACTAGTTAAAAGAGGTGGAGGGGGTGACAATTTCACCCATGTAAGATTTCAGCTGAGATCCAAGAAGAATGTGAACTTGACAATAATGTCTGGGTGATATAATACTCCTACAGTCTGCATGCGCTTCTATGTGACATTGACACGTTCATCCTGACAGCTGGTTTAACTAGACGCTGGTAACATTTACATCCCCACTATGAATTAATATGGTGTGAACTTTTGGGAGAGCTACACACCCAGTGTATATTTCGAAAGACTGGATCTGTCCACCATAAAACAAACAAGTAATTACTGGAACCGCCTTTTATGGTATTATCTATACACACACATTATCTATCAAACAAACCATAAATATGTGGCATGCATAACTAAAGTCTATAAGTCATGATAAAATCATAGCAAACATGAGACAGAATTTCAGCACTGATTTCTTTGATCAAACAGATTTTTTTTTAAAGCTCATTTTATGTGTCAAATACAAGCTGTGTGCTGACAACAACATGCCTTTTGGCATCATAAATGACACAGTTGAATATAAACATTTTAAGAAATTGTAATAGTTTAGCATGATGTATTTAGGGGCAGCAGTGGCCTCTCAGGTGGAAAATTGGTGGTAGAGCAGGTCAGTCCAATGACAGGAAGGTGAGTGGTTCAAATCCCACTCCCCCAGTCAGTTGCCGTGCATTGGCTGACATATTTCTGTCAGTCTGCCCCAGGGCACCTGTAGCTACACATGTAGCTTACTACCGGTGAGTATGAGTGAGGAGTGGATGGATAATAGATCCAATCTGAGCGCTTTGAGCAGTCAGCAATAAAGCACAATAAAAATCAAACCCAATTATTATAATAATAATAATAATAATAATAATAATAATAATAATTATTATTATTATTATTATTATTATTATTATTATTAT
>JAOXYM010000005.1:8766670-8788578 GCA_028567055.1 Leptatherina wallacei
GTGTGTGTGTGTGTGTGTGTGTGTGTGTGTGTGTGTGTGTGTGTGTGTGTGTGTGTGTGTGTGTGTGTGTGAAAGACCGAGCATGATTTTGTCAGTTTTGACCATATCAGGGATAGGGAATACTCAAAAGGTACCTATTATCGCTCTTAAGTAGTCATTCACAGGGGACTGTAGAGCACTTGTGGACTTAATTGAACTATTTCCACAGATTTGCAGTGATATTGCTGGGCATGGCCATTTGGTTGACCTATTGAGCAGCAGGAGACTGTGGGAATACTAACCTGTGGGCCTTTTACATGTGGATGTGAGCAACAATTAATCCATTATGCATGAACTTCCTCCTGGGATGGTGAAGAAAAACTTGGCTTGAATACCAAAACAGTATTGCAGTGTCTCAAGCACTGTACAGAAAAGCATTCAAATAGAGTCTCATCACCTTAAAAAGACAGCAAAATCAATCTAAAGGTTGTACTTCACTGACAGATGCTCATAGCTGCAACAAAGGCATGCAAGTATTATGACATTAATGGTTATGATGATGGTAACCTAGGGAAACTGCTTCAATATGTCTCCAGTTTTATTTGCACGTATGATAAACCATTTGTCAGCTGCCTTCATAAAAAAGTGAACATTGTCTTCATCTGTAGGCTGATATTTAAGTGGAAGTATAGAGAAAATGTTTGCAACATCAAAACAATACTATTATTTTTACATATCAATCAGAGTTACCTATCTCCTGACAAGTTAGATGGATATCTTCTAAAATCTACTGTATGCCTTCATGCATTTACAATGGCACAAATCCCAAATGCTCTGCTATTTTTGTAAAGGCAATGTTGAGCATTATAGAAAATGAGCTCTCACTATTACAGAGATGACTTTTCCCATTGTGCTGTAATGGTACTAATGCTTGTAGGTGTGCAATGCTCCAGAGGAGCCAATGGGCATCATTAAAAAGCTAAAAGTTAGATGTGGATCAGAATGAAATTTGTCTCCATTTCATTTACTTCTTCATAGTATATCTGGACATGTTTAACCTATTCCACTGGGCACAAAGTATAATCCACAGGGTGGCTAAAAATTAACTTCAAAGAGGGGGGCTCTATTTTATTGTTTTATAAATTAGGCTATTTTCTAAAAATTTCTTTAAAAAAAAAAATCCCACAAAACATTTTGATTCAGACACCCAGTTATCACAGCAAGTATAGTGAAGGGCTGGAACAGCATCAATTCTCCTGCAAAAAAGTGTAACTGAGACCTACAGTAGCCAATACTTAACAAATGAGAATATTTTAACAGCTTATTATTTTTTCTAAATAATGTTGTCAGTGATATCTTAGGCAGTGTCATTAAATAATAAGTCAGGAGGAAAACTGTAAATATTGCTGTTATTGCAACAAAATGCACAATGTCTCAGCACCTGGCCAGGTTACATTTATCAAGCCAGGATTGTAATAATTCATCTGTTCAAAGAAACACTTTAATTGTTTCACATAAAATTATTTACTAAGGAAATAACTCCTACAATAATGTTCTAGACATCTTAACATTTCTTTGTGTCACTGGACTTTAACAGCATGTTCCTAAAGAGCGATGTCCCAAATATAGAATGGTTTACCATATATCACCTCTGCATGTTTGTTGAGTGAGAAAGAAACTCGGAAGCATGCTGTAACTCATGAAGCTCATTGCCACGTCAGCTTAAGGTGACGCAACAAGAGGTTAACATGACACAACAGTGCTGTTGCTGAATTTTTAAGTGCTCTCTCAGGGACAAGCTCTCACAAATCCTTCAATACTTTATACTGAATTGAGAACAACTAACCTTACTTTCACTCTTTCTATTACAGCTATTTCATTTGCACATAGAGCGCTTGTATGAGACTCGTATGAGACTGTATGACTGAGGGTAGTATCACAATCAGATGTTTTATGCTGCATTGTGTTTTCGTTGGATCACTTGCATTTTTATTTATTTATTTTTTCTTTAACTTGTCCTGTCCAGGAGCATAGCCAGCAACATGATGGTCTGGCTGCCACGTTGTCCTAAACAAATGTGCTTTGCCAAGGGGAACTTAGTGGATATATTGGAAGAGAAGTTTTGTGGATTTAAGGATCCCCTGGATGTTTGAGTATGTTCTTTATTTTGGTTATTTCTAAGTTCATGCTTGTGCTGAATCTGACAAGGGGACATCCCTTGCATGTGTACATATGTGCAAGTGTTTTTGCCTTCAGTTTACAGACATGCAGGTGAGCAGCCATTCCAGCAGGGGGATGGAAGGGAGGTTGGAGAAGGTGGCAAGGATGGGGGGTGGATGGGGGTTGTTGCACAGCTCTACAGAGAAGAATTATTGTTAGCTCTTGCCATGTCAGCTGTGGCGATGAAGAGGCCAAACAGCTGCAGTCTATCCACCCTCACCATCCTCTCCCTCTTCATCCCTCCTCCCTTCGTCTTCTCCTCCCTCTGTACTCCCAGCCGACATCAAAGGGAGTCTGTGACACAGATTCAGCTGAGCTGACTGGCTGGCTGGCGTTTGCTGCACTTAAGGCCATCTACGGTCTCATGCTATATGAACATCCAACAGATGAAACTGGAAAGCCACAAACTGTTCTTTTATTTTTGGTCTCATTATCCTCTGTCCAGAGCTCTGTCTGTTTGACACACACCAGCACGCCCCTGGTCCCACAGATTGTGTATTAGCCTTTTGCTGGCATTGCTGCCTGCACTGTCAGACAGACATGGAGGCAAGAAAAACCTGCTGTGGCAAATGTTTCTCCAGACTTTTCTTTAATCTCCACCAAAGAAGGATTGTGAAGGAAAGGTTCTGTGCCTCAACATGTCCACCATGTCAGAGTGGACAGAGCTGTCAAATACTGAATGCAAAGTCTGCCGTGGCAGCTCAGCAAATATCTGTGGAGGCCAACTTTGAAGAAGTTGAGCTGTCTGTGAAAACAATGTGAAGTTCTATTGCTGTGTGTTTCAAATTGTTCCAGTCTTTCAGCTTAAGAGAAGGGAGGTCACTTTGGTACACTTTGTTAAGATAGTGTTGTCCCATCGACCCGGGGTCTGGGCTGGCTGCATGGAGGGGGGCAGGGGCTGTTGCTGGCTCTGAGGGGCACTGAGTATGCTACATCAGGGTTGGGGGTGAGGTGTGGTGGGGGACTGGGTGGGGGCGTTTTGGAGCTAGTTGCATTCTCGCCCGATGGGGTTGTCTCTCACGGGGCATAATGGGAGGGAAGAGATGTGTTCTGTGAGAGGAAGTGTGTGTGTGTATGTGTGTGTGTGTATGAGATTTGAGAGTGGGAATCTTGCTGTGTGTAGGGTGAAAACAATGGAGATGTGATGGTTGGGGGTGTCTGTGAGTGAGGAGTTATTGTGGAGGGATGGGGGTATGTGGATGGGTGGGAGGCGGAGGAGGGGGTGGCGTATCACAGTGGGTGGAAGGGGGTGGCGGGGAGTGGCGTATGTAGGTGGGTGAAGGGAGGGTCCGGTGGGGCCCTGGTTCCCAGGGTGCGCGGCTGGGGCACTGGGGGGATCTGGTCCTCCTCTGTGTTGTCCAGGCCCCCTGCCTGTGTGAGTGGGGGTGGCCTTCGGGCTCTTGGGGCCCTCGGTCTTGTGCTCTGTCCACCCTGGGTGACCGGTGCCCGGCAGAGTCTGCAGATCTTGGCCCACTGAGACCTGTGCCCCGTGGCTGCGGGGGGCTCTGGCTGGGCCCTCCCTCTGCCGCCCCCTGGGCAGATGCAGGGTCGTCTTCGTGGTGGGGTGGCTGGGGTCCGGGCTCCAGGGTGGCTACCATTGCTCAGGTCTCCTTGGTCTGCCTCTGACCTTCATGCAGGCGGGGTCACATCTGCATGATCACTCCCCTTTGAACCCTCTCCACTCCGTATATATTCTGCATGCTGACAAAGTCACTGTGTTGTCCTACTAATATATACTTTCAATTAGTTTTCTTTGTGTGTGTTTCTGGTACTCTGGTTTTACTTGGGATACATGGTTTCTTTTCAACTTGTTCATCTCTCATTGGTCCTCCTGATGGTTGTTGGCTTTGTGCTCCTGCGGGGGCTGTGGGAGGTTCTTTGTTGTGTTTTTGTGCAAGTGTGGCAGATTGTGTAGTCTGTGGTTGGATTGCATTGTTGTTTATTTGTTGTATTTGTCTCTTTTTTTCTGTCAATTCTTACTTTCTTTTCTGTTCTCCTTCTGTCCCCTCCATTCAAGTCCAGCAATATTATGTAAATGCAGTAATAACCCATTATTCAAAACAAATAAATAAAAACAGAATTCAGACTATCAAGAGGAGCTTTTATATCCATAAAGCTCCTCTTGGCAAAGCAAATTTGCTCGGCACAACACAGCAGCCAGACTATCATTCTACTTGCTATGATGCTGGACAAGACAAGTTAAATAAAAATTTAAAAAAAATAAAAAGATAGCGTTTCTCTGAAGGAGATGCAAAGACAGTTGGTAAGTCAGGCACCTGCTGGGAAGATGACAATGCACCTGGGTTGAATTTATACGTGTGTTTGTTTGTGGTTGTGAAAAATACAAAACTCTTAGTACATTATATCTGGATAAAGTATATTCCGACAGCTACAGTTTAACAGTGCTGTCAATAGGATAATTTGAAAGGGAAAATTAAGCACTGGGCTCTGTGTACAGTAGACAGGTATAGGTAATTGCCCCAAAGCTAAAATATGTGAGGAGATTTGTTTTTTATATTTATTATTGCTATGTGTCAGTATAGTAAGTAAACACTGGCAACTATACTGAATTAGACACAACTCAATATCTAAGAGAGCTTGACTCATCTACTGTGCAAATATGAATATTAACATAGTATTATAAAGTAAACTATTGTGGATCATGTAATGGATTTGTTTTATTGGATTATAATTGCATTACAATTAATTCAATTGAATTGGACTGTTTCTGTAAGTGCCTTGAAATAACTTTGCTGTGATTTGAATGTCAAGGAGTAGTTCTTATAATTTATCCATGAAGATCACTCTTCCTGTATGCCTGTGGAAGTCTCCTCAGTGAAGCTCTAGTGAAATGGCAATGAGGTCTCGTTTCAGGGGTGTATATATCTCCAGCCTCAAAGTCTGCACTCCTTACAGAAAGAAATTTGGGAGTCATGGAATAAAGAAAGGGAGGTCTGAATTCTAGCAGGTACTGGAACCTCTGGATATTGCCTTAAATATGATTAACTTCCTATGATCAAGAAACCTGATATATGATTTTGTACTCTAAAAGAAATGGTTCAATACAAGGTCAGGGACAGGTAAAGCCATCCTTCACGACACTGTTAAAGCTGAGAAATTATCATGAATTGTGTCTTTTTTGCATCACTTGCTTGTGTATGTATTTGTTCATTCCGTATGATGAGATAAACATGTGTAGAGAGCATTACAAAAGCTGGCAGACTTGAGCACATTTCCTTCTCAATGTATGTGATATGGAAGTGTAGATCAGCAGAAATGAAAGCCTTTTTCTCTCTGTCACAGAGATTTTTTTTTTGACTGAGATTGTGAGGCCTGTAGATAGAAGAATCTTGCTGTCAACTCTTTTGACAGTGCAAGGGATGATCGATTGCAAGGTGTAAGCTTAGCAACTATAAAGATGGGTACTATAGGCTAGACACACACAGGAGAAAAAAAGATATGTTCAAGGGACATTGCTCTGCTAAAACGAGATCTCGTTCTTTGTCTGAGCAGGTGTCAAAAATGTGTCAGAGTAATGGAGTTGCTCTCTTCTTTCATTAATTAAATTTCAACACCTACATAATTAAGCTGCTACTTTAATGAAATCTCTCAAGCTGGAGGCTGTGAGGAGAGAAGAGAGACAGCATCTAGCAGTGATAATGAGTGAGAACATATAGCCGGAATATATAATATAGAATATATATAAGCAAAAGCTTAAGGTGTTAAAATAGAAGATTTTCATTTTTACTAAGGATTGCCATGATAGGTTCTTGCAGCTTTTTTAAAGGCTGTACTTTACAGAACACTGCTATGTTTTTTCCCACCCTGGCTGACCTGGCTTGTCCTAAAACTGAATTTTCAGAAAAATTAAGTTGTCCAAACTCAATCAGTTCAAACAAGTATAGTTATTTTTTAATGCATCATAACTGTCTTTATGAATATAAATTGTAATTAAAGTATCCACATTAGCAATGCTTGATCATTTTAAAGCAAATTAAAAAAAATCAAGTATTAGCACTTACTCAGTCATGTAAAGTCTTGCCCCATAGCTGCAGCATGTTGCATTTGTTTTCACTACTACACCTAACTGACCTCTCAACAGCGATCAAGATGCAGCATTGTTATACTTTGATATGCATATGTATGTAGCTCCTCAAAAATCCCAAAGGCTTTCTTATTATCACTGAGTTGAGCTCTGTTATTACAGACAGTTTAATGTATAATATGCTATGTCGGCCAGATGGGAGAGCATACAATCAAGAGCATGAAGACGGAACAGAACAGGGGAAAAATACATATTACCTTGCATATTGTCATTCTTTCCCCATTTTTGGCTGAGCCCTGCCTGCCTGCTTGCACGCTTCCTGTCACACATGCACATAATCCTTGGAGGGGATTGTCAAGAGCCCTATGCATAATGAAGGTGGATATTTCTCCGCTCATAAGTAGGCCAGGTAATGTGAATTGTAGCGGTGTGTTGCAGTTCACCTTACACAGCAACACAAATAAATCGTTGTTTGATATTAAACATGAGCAGGGATGGAGGAATGTAGGAAGCGGTGTGTGAGAGGATTATAGGGTTAGGCTTGGTGCTCATTCAGCACATTGCAGCGAATTAAAACTCTGGAGCACTGCAGCGCACAGCAGAGTCTGATTGATGATGTCTCTGAACAATAGGAACCATTCAAGTCAATGAAACGCGTATAAAATAGTTCCCACTATCCTGTCTGTGTTCTTACCCCTAGTGAAGCTGGAGTGAAAGGGCAAAAAGGTCCTGTGCCAAGGGTGTGTGGATCACCAGCCTCAGAGCCTTGCCTCCTTACAGAATGAAATTTGGGAGTCAGGGCATAATGAAAGGGAGGTCAAATAGTGGAGAAAGGATTCCTCTGGGGAAGGTTCTAAATGGTAGAGTGGGCAGAAGGAATCTCAGGAGGAGCAACGCCAAAAAAATGAGTCTGCTCAGAAAATGAGAGACAACCTATGACCTCAACTGTGACATGCTGCATACTTGTTTTTCATGCCAGCAGTAGAGAGCTGAACTGAAATGGCACAAAGGACTCAGGAAAAACTCAGAAAGTTTTTGAAGAGCATGAGTCTACATCTGGTGGAGGGACAAAAAGAAACACACACATTACTCAGGCTTTGTGACCAGATGCTGATTTTATCAGCAGTTTGTTTCACACATAAAAGTTGTCTCAAGTGTCTAATATTTGCAAAAAGACAAAAACTCAGGGATTGCATTTTATCAGTTACTGCGTTAAAATGACCAAGCTTTAAAAGCCTTTTCATTCTCCATTTGTATTAACGAGTTTCACTTCCCTGGTCTCAGAAAAAATTATTTATTTGGAAGATTTGTGTTCATTAAGCCCCAGAATCCCATTGTGAAATAGTAGGTTCAGGACCATGGACAGCGACTGAGCAGCAAAATCTGATTACAGCCCTTTAACACAGTTAACAGTTTAGTTTAATAAATTCTTTGTATCAACAGTAAATGGAAGACATGAAGAGAACATGTAGGGAAAAATCAACTGATGATAATGATGACAATTGCATATCACAGATGATATAATGCATGTTTTAGGTAGTCTTGGTGTAGGGTGCCCCTATACAGATATTACAAAAAAGCCAGTTAATCATTTCCAGTGTGTGACAGAGTAAAATAAGTGTTTATGGAATGGGAGTTGTTATGAAGAAAAGCTGCTTGTGGTTGGAAATTAAATTTAAAATATAAAATCCATATACTTCTCGATGGAGATATATATGTGACATTGGAGGAATTTTGCATTTCTTCTTTATTTCATACGTCAAGATAATTACCCTAAAGAAATCCTTTATTCACTTGATTTTGCTTAGGAGAGAAGATTGTATCATAAAGGAATCCTAGAAAAGTTTGGTCTCTTTATATCTTTCTTTTATAACTCAATAAAAGGGTTATTGATCATTGCTCTAGTTGTAACAGCAGACACTACATATATTTGTGGGGCTATGGTGCCAGTTTTAATGCAAGATGGTTCTCATTAGATCAACCGTTCTCATAAATTCCAATTGAGCTGGTGCATATGTCAGACGAAGGCTGTTAGCAGAAACTCACTGTATATCTTCAGCAAGGGCTCCTACAGGAAGCCCTCTTACCCCTTGGCTCACATTAGAGAACTAAAATGTTTGATGATGTTCTTTGATCGATTCCTGGGTCATGTGAAGATGGAGCACACATGGAATGAGAAAAATAATATTCACCGCAAAAGGAAATGTCATGGTCTCAGCAGGGTGCTCATAGAGGGAAGCTTCAGGACCTTGGACAGCACATATTCTCTCATATATCAAATAAACTGCACACTCTAACCAATTATTCATTATTTATGGTATTCATTAATTTCTATTTTATCTTTTTAAAAAGTATTTTCCAGGAGTTGTTTTTCGAAAAAAAAATACCCATATTGACTATATCCTAATTAAGCCAATTATTATATTGACTAATTTTGCTGCTGTTTTCTCTCTCAGCACAGTTGGAACACATTGGTTTGGTTGCTTCAAGTGCCTTCACAGACGCAGATCGTTATTTGTTTCTGAATCATCCGTACTGATCAACAATGAATATAAAATATGTCAAATAATATTAACGTCATTGTTGCTGCCTAGTGAGGAATCTTTAAGTTTTTCTCAGTGACTTTGATTGTTTACATGATTGCGTTTGATCAAAAGCTACTCAAAGACTTTAAAGCACTATTCATAATTGGCTATTTAAAAGAGAGATCCGCCATATATTATATTGTGGGAAACTCTGGACTGGGGCAGGTGCCATAACAGTCTTAGGCTGGAAGCAAAATTAAGTATAGTGAGAGGGGCAACAAATTAAAGGGTGTGTAAGGAGTCTGAATAATACAACCTGAATGTTGAGAGGGTAAAGAATGAGTGGAAAAATTTATGTGAATTAGTATGCAGCAACTGAGGACGCCCCTTTAAGCCTTTCTCTTGAGGACTCATTACCTTCCAGGTGCCTCATGCCACTGTAGGGTAGAGACTTGAATTGCAACTAAAAATTAAGACTCAGGGTTACTGGCATGCATGAATGCATAATATAGTAAATATAGTAAACACCTATACCCACGGTCATGTAAACATACATGTGTTCAATTATTTAATTCAACCATTGCTATCCTAAAATTATATTTATGCTGGCTGTCAGGTGATGTTTGCATTTTGGGTAAGTTTTTCCCATTTAAAGATCAAATTTAAATTTAGAAACGTGATTTTTTTTTTCCATCTCTGATGTGGACAGATCATGCTCCCATGGCAAATAATATAATTGCCATAATAATATCATAACAATGAGCATACAAATATCTGTCTCTGTCCAAAGGTTACAAAAACAGCTTACCATCTTAATTTGTATGGATTAGCAGTTTGTGTGTGTTTCAGAAAGCTGCCCAAAACAATCATTGCCTAGGAGAAAATAATTAATAGTGGAAATTATCTTTTACTTTTATTCATTTATTCACGACTTCAGATAAGGGTAAGAAAGTGAGTGAATTAATGGAAGCGTGAACCTATTAGTTGGCAATGCAATCAAGTTTCTGCATAGAAGTTTTGTATGCATGTTTTCTCTATTTTATGAGGATTAACTGTTATACTGTAGAAACAAGTTAAGTGGTCAAATTTATTTGTGTTTCAAAATTACTAATTCATGTACCCAAATTATCTAAATATTGATTCAATTTAAATGTGTGGCTTTTTAGTATGCTGGCCCTGAAACTGCCAAATCAAAGTCCTTGAAACAATATCCTGACTACAAAGGAAATGGACAATAGAGATACAATAAAAATCAGATGATATCGATGCTCAGGGCAAAGGAAGCTCATAAAAAGTAGTAGTGATTTAAAACGTGGGTCACTGTTTTCTTTTTTTTTCCCTTTTTTTTTTTTCCAGAGTAATGAGGGCTGTAATATAGATGATGAAACCGGAACCCCATGGGCGGGAATTCCAAAAGAGAAGGCATAAAAGCTTTTGATTACAACGCCACGGGCTTTTCTCATAATGCAATAACCTAAAATGCCTCTGAAATTGAGTGAATTTCATATTCACAGCATTGTTTCTGAAAGACAGGTCTCACAAACGCAAAATACACTATTATGATGGTGGTTGGAAATAAAAGATCACTGTGGGGCTTGCCTTGTTTGAATGCAAAGTTATAGCTTAGTGCAGCCATCCGATTTCCTTGCCATGAAAACCTATTAAGAAAAGCCAGCCACAGGATGTAGTGGTAAAGGAAGGCAGAGAGGATTGTCTTCTATCCCACACATGGCGGCCGGCCGCTACACTGAATTAGAAGTGGAATGAGATGTTTTCTTGCCGTTATTATGCTCACATTACGCGGATTGCTAGATCTTCCCTACTGGGCCCAGCAGGCTTAGAGCCTGTGGGGAAGAAGTGTAGAAAAAAGAGAGAGAGAAGGAGGCAAACCTGCCAAAAAACAGCTGTCTGACAAAATGACAGAATCTGAATTTATTTAGCTAGGGGAAGGAGGGGAAGAAATAGGATTGTGTATTGAGTTTCAGGAAAATTTGAATAATCAGGTCGTAATGCGCTGGGACTTGCAAGCATTTCTGACCCTATTGAACTGAAGGGAGAAAAAAAACAACAGGCTTCTTACTACTTCCCTCGACAAGATTAAGATGATTAAGCCTCTTCAGTGGTGGGAAAAAACAATGGCACTTGAAATAATCTGTGGCGGTTGAGCCATGGTCTTGGAATATTAATTGCAGCTTGAGCAGACACGGTTTAAGTTTTGTGGGCATACAACTGGGAAGCTTTTCATTATTTCCCTTGTCCATTTGCTTGTTCTGCTGTGTTGTCTGTGCCTGATTGATTCTGTTCTTATTACTGCATTAGATCTAAACAAGCAGCTTTGTTTTAGTAACCGTAATAGTCCCATATACAAAATCCTCATGGGAGAATGCTGATGAAATCTAACTAGTTATCCCTTTATATATTTATAAACCAATCAAAAGTTCTGATGAAATAACTCTTTGCCAGGGTAGATGTTAAAGAGAACAAATGTTTTCAGAGCATGCCATTGGGATAGAAGAAACCGAGAACACTGACTCATAGGTGGTTCCTTACATAATGAAGTTGATCCAATACAACATTTCTCATGTCTCTCAGTATTTAATCAACTCAAACTTTAAGTTATGAACTTGTCGTGCAGCACAGAACTGCAACTGGGCTTTGTGCACAGCTGAGACAATCACATTTTATATTATTCCTTCCACCAAGTGACTTTGCAGGAAATGGTACCCTGTCTGGGTATGACTGGTTATGAGTCAGATTACTCCTGAGCAATCATGTCTAAAGCAATAGCCTGTGCATTTATGATAGGGTGTTCCATAGAAAAAGGCCAAGCAATTATTTCTTTTTGATTATACCGTCATGGCGGATATGAATGATAATCGCCATTCAAGGTGAGAAAGGTGTTTTTAAGACCTGTCGCTGAACTGTCATTCCTCCCCTGAAAAAAAGAAAAGAAGGTTATGTGTTCAAAAGAAAAGAAAAACACCTTTCTTAAAGCTTTGGTGCTTGACACACATATAGTATCCTAATAGTTATAAAGGGCTTGTATAAGATGAGTGTGGCTGTGCAGTTCAATGCTAACAGCAGACTAATGTGTTAAGAGGAGGACATGCAAAGATTAGCTGGCACTGGGTTTGCTAATCGGAATCTGTACATTGCTCGTAACTTACCAGAGATTCTTATTGACAGAGGCATCTTTCAATGGGGCGGTGCAGAGCAGGCATCCGGATGCCCCGGTCGATGACTGCCATCTTTTACTCTGCAGGTGGGCAGGGCCCACAGTGACCAAGACCATGAGAACAAAATTATAGCTATTTGCACTCAAGAGAATAATGGGAAGAGGTGGTGGGGGAGGTGTGTTGAGAAAGATGGAGATGAAGGAGGGAGGCACCTTCTGGAAAAATCCATGCTAATGACTGGTGAGTGCTCCAGACACACCAGTACAAACTTGAGTGCATGTGTTTGTATACACAAATGCAAACACATTTTGTAATTATATCCATACTCAATAACTAAGAGCACCGATCAACATACACACCTGAATCATTTTCTCTTTCTTATGCAAGCGCAAGCATGTAGAGTCATGCAGTCTTTAAAGCTTATTTTAGCAGCCGAGTAAATGACTGACGTCCAATTAAATACTGTTAAGGAAGCTGTAGTGATTACTGTCACTGGAGCTCATCGATTGATGATGGGTGCAGCTGTCTCATTACACTGCTAACTACCTGGGCCTGTTTTATTTATCTCTTCTTTATTTATTACTCCCTCCTACACTTATCATAGATAATGATTTGGCATTGACCTTTTAAAGACCCCCTGCGACCTCTGACTTATATCTCTCTAATTCATTGGTGACAGGATAAGAACAGAAAGTAAAGAAGGACTTGAGTCATGAGTGAATACTATGCCTTTATTCTAAGCTGAAGTTGCTTTGTAAAGTCGCTGTGTTGATGAATTCAGAAAAGATGGATAAGATAGATGCAGGTGTTGCTTTTTCAGCAAACTCTTTTAGCAGTGAAGACAAGCAAAGCAGAATGACGTCAAGGGGGGAGGAAAGCACTTTGTCCCATACTGGCAAAAGTACAGATGGAAATAATAGAAAGTCTTCAAGAATTGGTTAATTCATTGAGAACATGCAGAGTGATTGCCAGTAGGTAACAAAATCTGCAAAGTCTCTAAAACGCTCTCTTGACATCATTATTAATGTTGAGGTACAGGATCATGCAGTTCAACCTTAAAATTAAGTTATCCCTGCTTGATCAATATGCCAGTGTGTGTGCATGTGTGCTTAATCTTATGATCACTATCCTCCCCACTTATTCCAGTGTGCCAATTTCTTTGTCTCCCAAAAGGAGGCCATCATTTCCACTATTATGGTTATTTCAATCTCAGAGAAAAAAGCTCTCTGGACAGCAAGCAGGAGTCAAGCAAAAATTTTCAGCTGGGGTATACAGAATAGGATTGGTGCAGGTGCAAACTTTTAGAAGTGCCAATGCACTTGCAAAGCCATTTCGATAAAAAAAAACAGCCCCAGAAACCTTGAAATTCTTAAATGAGCTGCAGGATTGATTTAATAATGCCACTGTGCCCAAATGTGGTATTATCTGAGTAAAAAATATTAGTAGCACTTTGCATTACAGCATGGTAATAATATGGTAATAGTGTGGTAACATGATGGTAATACATAAGTAATAACTGGGTAATACCCTGTAACAACCAGGTTATATCCTTGTGGTAATACTACCAGGTAACAATAGACTAGAACCAAAGTTTCGGGGTAATAAGGGGCCTCGAACCTACAGCAATGAGATGGAAACAAATGTAACAATAAAGTAAGACTATTTAGTAGTAGTATGGTAATATTGTAGTAATTATGTGCTGGAACTGCCTGGAAATGTGCACATAAGGTATTTCAAAATAGATTTATTAAAGTGACAGAAATGTCATAATAACCTAATGATAATAGGACAGTTTTCATGTTATAACCACAAATCAGGGTTGCAAAAGGATCGATTACATGTTTCCATGTCTCATCACCTGATTGCATCAGGTGACCATATGGTGACTGTAAAAATGGAGAAGTGTCTTCATGCCTACTGCATGTCTGAAGTAGGGCTAGTGCCCGAAATGTCCCACAATTAAATCGTCAAAGGAGCATCTTCTGCTCCGTGGACTTTACTATTTCATCTTTGATTATGTTTTCGGTCTAGCACCCAGCATAATTCATCTGGGATGTGCGTGTTTCTTTCACTTGTTTTATTATGACATTTCTGTCACTATAATAAATCTATTCTTAAATATATATTTACCTTTTGTTGACATTTACAGGCAGTTAGCACATAATTACTACAATATTACCACACTACTACCATATAGTTTTACTTTATTGTTAAATTTGTTTCTCTTTCACATTTCTGTAGGTTCCAGGCCCCTTAAAATCCTGTAACTTCGGTTCCAGTCTGTTGTTATCCTGATGTGCCCACTGTTACAAACATAATTTAACGTGGTTCTAATTACAGGGTATTACCCAATTATTACTTCTGTATTACCATCATGTTACCACATTATGACCATATTTTTACAGTGCTGCAAGGTACAGTGCTACCAAAATTCCATTGTAGCTTGTGCAGCAGATTAGCAAAAAATATAAGAATCTGTTGAGGTAGGCCTAACTAAATTTTGTTGATATTAGGTAAGTAAAATACATTTAGTACAACCTTGTTATTGTTAAATCTACATTTTTACTTAAAAAAATAAGGAAAACGATAGCCCTACGAGGTCCATATCTGAGTCTTACTTACAAATAAATTAACTTTCAATGAGCACGAACAGACACAGGCTTGTAGCTGAGTGGGCAAAGACAAAAACAGCTGGACGCAACAGTAGAGAGCTGAAAGCTATGTGGCAGAGTGATTTCTCTTTACTGTGTTCCCTACTGTTTCTGATATTCAGAAAATTTATGAACTGTAGGCCATGGACAGGCCATGTGAATGAATCTTAACAAAACCCATAAATAGGAAAAACTAAAGAAAAAAAATAATAATCAAGATTTGCGTGTGCATGCTCATATGTCACACAGTAGATGTAATGTTGACGAGTATTGCACCTTGTCAATGTGCTGCTGAGCAAAGGGCTTACTGCACATAAAACATCCAATATGATTTGTATTTTGATTTGTATTTTTTTTTTATCTTTGAAGGGTTTTAAATTATGTCACAGGTCATGGCAACTTGCTTTTACCCAAAATCTGTTAATGAAGGTTTTCATTCTGAAAAAGTATTTATTTCTACAAAGACTCTTGCCTTTGTTGTTGTTGTTGTTGTCCTTTGTTTGTTTAGTTATTTCTTGTTTGTTTAGTTGTCTTAGGGTAGGGGTGTCCAAAGTCAGTTCTCAAGGGCCACTGTCCTGCATGATTTGTATGATGTATGATCCTGCTGCAGCACACCTGAATCAGATCGATGGGTCAACATTCTTGGGCAGAACTTGCAACAAGCTGTTGAGGAGAGCCATTTAATTTGAATCAGGTGTGTTGGATGAGCGAGAAGTCTAAAACCTGCGGGAAAGCGGCCCTAGAGGACTGGGGCTGGACACCCCTGTTTTAGGGTAATAAAGCAAAAACAAACCATAAGAGATTAAAGTTTATTCTAATTCAAGAAAAAAAAAGAAGTCAAAATTGAGGAATCAAAAGCGCAACAGCACCTATAATGCTGTTGCATACTTCTTTTTTGGAGTCGCCTGAATTATTCATATCCAGAGAGATACACTCCTTTCTCGCTGTCTCTTCTTTGTTCTATTTTCTTCACCGGCTGTGCATCTTCGTCTTTCTTTTGTTCTTAATTTGCCTACCTCCCTTACCCTCTCTTCCCATCTATCTGTGCAAGCCCAGTTAGTGACTGGCATGGACACAGCTGTTAGTGAAACACAAGCACATGATAGTGATGCAGCAAAAAGCACACAATAACACAACCTCTCATTAAAGTAAGAGAACATGCATTTAAAAAAAGGCTGTCTTGGCTTAACCAAATATGTTATCAGTTAACTGGTAGTGAGTGAAATCAGGAAATGAGAACATTTTATTCCTCATTAGGAGTCTGTTGCAGACAATAAACAAAACAAAAATAAAGAATTCATACACTGAGCCACAGCATCAAAGTCACTGTCAAGTGAAATGCACAGCACTGATTATTTCACCACAGTGGCAGTGTGAAATATTCTACAACAAATGAACATTGAGCTGTTGAAGGTTAGCATTTGAAAAGCTGAAAAAGTATGGAAGCATGCAGATTTGACCAAAACTGACAGAGATCAAACTGACTAGACTAATAGCTCAGGTCAAGTTGAGTGGATGTCTTGTGGCCTTCTGATGCATTGTATTTGGTTAGCTAATCTAAAAGCGGTCCAAGAAAAGTCAGCCAATGATCAGTCACTGGACAGAAGCTGCCCAAAGTTCATGGGTGTGCAATGTGGATTGATGGGCCTGTAGGTTTTGTGCCCACAGTGATCCATGCCCGCCACTGAAACGCCAACAGTGAGTGTCCAAGTGTTACAATTAGACCACTGAGGAATGGTTAAGTGAATGTGGATTTATCTATAAAAGAGAAGGCTGTAGGGTGCATTAGGGAAACGGAAAAGAAGATCAAGGCAATGCGATGCTCTGGGCAAAACTCTAACTTTAAAGTGCTGGGTTCTGGCATTCATGAAGATGTTATTTTGAAATCTACCACCAACCTAAACATGTCCCATCATGGCAAAGCATTCCTTGTTAACAATGTCAGAGTCCACTAGATAATGAAAACAGCAAATAAATTGAGGAAAATTTACCTCTAAAGCCAGATAAGCCAGATGGTTTGGTAAACAGAACCATCTGGGAAATTTTCTGTAAAAAAGGACATGCACTTTCGCAAAACACTTGACAGATGATTGAGTGAATCATTTGTCCATTAAAACAATCAAATATTCCAATCATGTATATGTAGGATGTGCAGGAAAAGTAAGTACATGATCTAGGTAGGTCACACCCAGCCATTTAAGGTCTGTCTTGTTTCCCGATACCACAGGACCTCTTAGGAATTATTTTGGAGTCCGAACCTCAATGAGTCAAAGCTCCTTTAGAAGCCTAAGTTAAGCAGGTTATCTAAATGCTACAGCTAAGACAAGTATACAATTAGAGAGAAGAATTACCATAATAGTTTTGTAAAAGAAAATGCATCAGCAGGCTGAGACATTAACAGACACTGTCGTTGGCAGGGTAACGCTGATATGTAAGCATGTTCTGTTACTGAAGTGGTGTTGAAATCTAGTGACATGCTTCTTTTCTTCTCTGTTAGAAGGTGTGACTTTGCACTCTTAGTCTTGGACTGGCAAGACATTCAGCTGCACAGTTTCAGATCTGAGTATTAATTTCCATTTGTTATGTAAAGTTTAATATCTCAAAGTAAAGCTGCATCCAAAAACACAAAAGTCATGCTTTTGGTAATGGATGTAATACTAATCTCTTATACTGTATGAACACAATGTCTAAATGTTTGAGTAGGAATGTATAAAATGTGATGTTTGAATATTTGGGTTTGGGTCTTTGTGGCCTGCTAGCGCTTCAATATTGTTCAACATTCTGTGTATTTTATAAGCTTTTTTCACCACTGAATTAATTTCATGATGTACTGATGTTCCAACCTGACAATGTGATTTTTTATACTCCATAAAATTGTGACTGCTTATCTCTTACCTAATATTTAGCTAAATTATTATGAAACTATTACATCCATGGTCTTTCACCAAATCAAAAACTAAACTCTGGAAATAAAAAGAAAGACAGGATCATCAAAAACACAATAAAAATGTGTGGATCTGACTACTTTTCTGATAGATTATTAAACCACGGACAATTATATAGAGAATATAGAAGGGATGCCATCCAGTGATGCATGCTGGGGTATGGAGCTATATCTTGTGAGGAATATTGCCCCATTATATATGCTTACTGCCATTGTTGCCTAGTTAGTGTTTTTTGTTTGTTTGTTAGTTTGTTTTGTTGTTGTTTTTTTGTTTTGTTTTGTTTTCATTTCTTTATTTTTTTTTCTTGGTTTTATAGTGAAAGGACATATAGGGTATATTAAGAAGCTGAATTTTTTTTATCAGATGTTATTTTTTCCTTTCTGGATTAGTCTGCTGTTTACATAATTGGCAATTCACTAATGAACTGAACTGGTTTTACATCTTTATCATAGCTCTCTGGGGGTAGTACAAACACAACAGTTTAAATAATTATTAATATCTATAACTGGTAGGTATGTTGTTAAATGTTACTGAACAAAAGTCAATTAAATTTGTTGAGGCGCAATAATTTTGAATCAAAGTCAATGTTACAGAATTTATAACCACTGAATTTTCAGTAAGCTTGATTATTGCTAGGGTGGATAAAGTAATTGGGATTTTCTGAAGGGACCCATTCATTCTGCCATAAACCCCTCATTAACATATTACTTGGCCTAAGAATCTTATGTGCTCACACACACGCACAAAAAAAACATACTTATACTTAGACGTATAAAAGCTGCTTACTGAACTGTGAAAAAGAAATATTAATTTAATTTGTACAAATGACTGAACAGAAATCTAACTAAAGAGTGCATACAGTGTTGTAAACTTAAAATACTGAAAGTGCAACAAACCCATACTCTTGCTTGTTAAAATACGTGTTTCTTACAATCCTGCTGCAGTGGGTCAATGTGCACAACCATCCACATGGATAAGTCATCATTTCAAGTCACTTTACTATTTTTACAATAGAAACCAAATTTCACCTTACTTCTGGACATTGATGCATAAATATGCAGATTTGTCTCAAACAATATCACTCTTTACTTGTTATGGAATGCAGCATGACAATTAAAAATAAAGCCTGGTCGATTCGTATCACTGTGGCATTGCTGCTAATGAGTATATTAGTTTCAGACTGTCACTGGGAATAAGAGGTAACATTGATCTCCCGTCATTGTGCTTATTATAGATTTTTTCTTTCCCTTTCTGTATACGTTATTAATGTGCTGCTTTCCACTGAGATCCTAAGAGTTGGTTCACATTTTAATCTAATGACTCCAAGAAAGGAAAATGCACTTTACTTGTACAGTCAATGATGCTCACAACTATTGTTGTGCTGCTTGTTTGCATGCATTTTTTGTTGACTGAAAATGTATATGCAGTGAAACCTTTGAATCTTTTTGTTAGTATTACTATATTGTTCTCAGAAAGGTTGCCTATTTTAAACAATAGGATAAAACTGAAACTCCCATGAATAACTCAAGGCCGTTTTATTATATATACTGTTTCAGCAAGATAACAGACTGCAGCGCCTGAACATTTTTGCAAAATTGCTAATATTAAAATAGAGTTGGACTCTCTATTCCCAAATGATTAAATGACCTGAAAGATATATGAGTCATAGATTACAATAGACCATGTGCCTGTAGACTTGGTTTGATATCATTACCCTCACTGGTTCCCATAGAACATTATTTAAAGCTTAAATGCTAATGTGTATTTATTTTTAATGTGATGTATGTCGTAAATTATTGATGTAGTCCTACTTCATGGAGATGGCTTCAGTAAATTGTAAAACACTTAAATTCTTTTTTTTTTGGGGGGGGGGGGTTTGAAATGGGTGTGTGTGTGTGTGTGTGGGTGTGGGTGTGTGGGTTTGTATGTTAGTTGTATATCAGTAAATCAGTAAATAAATATCAGTACTCCCTAACTCAAAATAATGATAATTTGGATCATATTCAACAACTTATCAAAATAAAAATAATCTTCGCTGATGAAGCTTTCATTTTTCTAAAATGATCTGGTTGTACAGAAACACTCCTGCCCTTCATTGCCTCTCACACACACACTCACACTCACTCTGTTCCTGATGAATAATCGTTTTATGAACATCTCCATTAGCGCAGCTATCCACTTAGCTCAGTCCTTCATTACAGAGTCTATTTGACAGACTGCAGAGGACAGTGAGAGTTTTGGCCTTACCCAGGGGACACACTTGGCCCTTCCAGTAAAAAGAGGCCACTAATGGAAACGGAGGCCCTCGTCTCCACTCCAGTTTTATGCAGGCAATTCAGGCATTTGTGGTAATCATAAAGCAGGGCCAAATGGATGTCAGGGTCAGCTCTAAGCACAGAAAAACACTGAATGATTAAGTCTCTTTGGCAGCTGCAAGTACTGCCACCTCCCTGTACGTTCTGCAACAGAAGGTGTCTGCGTAAAGTCAGTGTGAGAAAACATCTTTCTAACCCCAAAATGGAACACTCCCTCTTAATGTTTATGAACCTCTTTGGACGGTTTATGGAATGTTTATTGGCTCCATGGGGTACAAAAAAGAGCAAACGTTCAATATTGGATCTTGTTTTCCCTCTTATTCTACGACACCACCCTTCACCGGAGTCTGATTCAGATTGAGCACAGGTAGAGCATCAAGGAATGGCAAAAGTTATTGTTAGAGATCCAAGTTTAAATATAGATGTAAACACTCCTCTGTAGAAAGGTTCTACCTTGATTGTGGGATAGCTTGAAGCTGAATTCTAATCTGGCTCACAGTGGCCTGTTAGTAAAAAAGAAAAAAAAAGAAAGTTTGTATCCTCATTTTGCCATAAAGGAGAGGTAAGCAGGAGTAATGAAAAAATAATTAAATAAAAACATTTCTAGCCATGCACGCATTGTTAGCTAGGCACAGTAGATTGGAAATTGTTTCAGTCTGTAAATTGGACAAAAAAATTCCTTCAGGTTGGGATTCGATAAAGGACTGTGGTGATGATTTTGCAAAGCAATGGACATTAAAATGAATTACATTGTGATACAGTAATGTCATATAATGTAATAGAACCACAGAAGAGGGACAGAGCTGTCTCAGTCTAGACATCAGCACTGACTGGTGGAGTGAAAAGTTCCTTTAGATTGTCCATTCCTCATGGCCTCCTGAACTGTTTAGGTGATGGTGTTTGTGAACACAACAGCCAAGCAGCAGTGGATAGTTGATCAACTTATTATCAGTACATTCATGAATTGACAAAGCTGATGGAAGATATAGAATAAGGATAAAAACTATTTATGAAAAAGCACCATAAGGTTAGAGACAGGAGGTCTAATCAGGATATTTCAAGGCAATCTCCATCATCAAGTTGTGGACCTCTCGGAGATGAGCAGTTCATGAGAACGTGACTTTATTCTGTCATGCATAACAAACAGACAAGGGTAATAATGTTGTGTTTGGTTAGAGCAGATTCTTATCTGTTGAATTTGATCATAGTCCATTGGAATTACATTCAGAGACCAATTCAATTACACTGTTAGACAATGTAATCTATATTCAGAGCCTTACAAATTCCTCAGTGCATTAATTCATCTCATACAGTCCACAAGATTATTAGTGGGTTGGAAGAAGATCTGCAGAATACATTGTCCCAGTGGCCACCAGCACAGAGAATAATTTGTACAGTTCTTAACACACACTGGTCACTGTTAAGAATCCTAAAATTTCATAGGCCCTACTGCCATGATTAGCCAGAGAATTAAGTGTATTGCCTGGTAAAAACCACCTTAGAGTGCTAAGATCTGTTGAAGGGGAAAGAGTGAGGGTTTGATTCAGTGTTGTGGTCAGACGTCTGTAAAATAAAGGGAAAACAACAACTGTGCAAAAGTCAGCAGATGATTAAAAAAGCAGTCTGCTATAGTTTTAGCCAATTGTGGTCTTATTACTAAATCATATCTGCGAATAGCACTGAAATGTATGAACATGAACATGTATAAGTCATGTGTCTGTTAAAAAAAGATGACACAATATTTTTTTTTTTAAAGTTGAGGGGTAAACATAGATAGAAATTAAAGCCGAGAAGCGGCGATGGAGGCCCTCGCACCTCTGGCGCCGCTTGGCCTATTGCACCGCCTCGTCCACACAAGACCTCCCTCCAACACAGATCTCACCTTCATTTGCAGCCACTCATGTTGTCATACAGCGCCACGCAGCATTTCCTCACAACTCTTTATGACCAAGTCAAAGCAGCACCTCAGTGTGTATGAAGGCCATCATAACCTGTTTCATGGCATCTGAGAAATATTCACCATGGATACGTTTGGTGGAGCAACTTGAGTCT
>JAOXYM010000005.1:8788678-8804520 GCA_028567055.1 Leptatherina wallacei
TGTGAAAGTTATGATGACTTCCTGTTTCATGGCGAAACATCAAACTTTGAGGGGCCGCCACGTCCACGCCCACTGGTAAAAACTCACCATTTTGATAACTTTTAATCACAATCTTGTCCTGAATGCTTGGTAAATCATTTCCCTGTTAGGAGATATTCAAATTCCATTGTTTACAAAATCGCCACTTTGACCCCTAAAAGCCCACTTCCTGTTTGGTTTAGGCATTTCCTCCAAGAGGATTTTTCATGTGTTTATCTGACGGTCAGTGGCAGGGCAGTGACAATAGGTGGCGCTGTCACGTACGTTGCCGCGCCTCTTTACGGGACCCACAAATTATCAAATTTTTCAGATTCCTTTGGGGGGGGTACGCAAAATGTCATGAGTTTTCGGATATGTTCAGGCCCCCAAAAACGCAGGGGAATTGGCGGAAGAGAGAAAAAACGGAAGAAAAAAGTGAAAAAGAATAAAAAATTTGCAATACAATAGGCCTTCGCACCGCCTTCTGTGCTCGGGCCTAAATATCATGCATTACATTAAGGCACTGTTTACTTTTTAAAAATTTAGTAGTCTAACAATATTATGGATCAAAAAACCCAGACTGTGCTCATTTACAACTTCAGAATTTTATCAGGCATGTCTACAATGTTTAGAGGATATGATAAATTTATCTTCCTTTTAAAGTTTCAAAAACACAGAACTGCTCCTACATTAGGCCTTTGTGCAACATTTCTAATAACCTTTCTGAAGTATTTAAACTTCTCTCTTTTTAAAACCTTCTTTCTCTTCATTGATTGGTCAACTAACTGGTCCAAGAGAGTTGGATGATACTTGATTTTTGTCAGTGACATGCAAAACAAGCCATGAGGCAGAATGTATGTCATATGATGATAAGGGTAAGAAACAAACAAGCCACGCTAAGAATGTCCTATGAGAACATGCCTTTTTAACACTTGGATTAAACAGTCATGATATAAATGGACTGATTATGGTGCTTAACACATCTGTCTTCAAGTTTAGTGGAGCTTGCTGACCTTTTGGCTTCCTATCAACTGTACAGACACAAAAATTAAACATCTTCTTACATAGATTTTGGCAAGAATATGAATAGGAATGTTTCACAGAATATTTACTCATTTTAAAGCTCCCATAACTATATACTGTAAAGATTAATATATTTGGTGATCTGTGTGGCCATTAAATATGTCACAGCTTCTTCTTCTTTGTTCCTTTCACAGGTCGTTCATTGGCTATACCGCTCAACCCATGGTTTCCGGTGGTTCTGCTCAGAGCTTGGGGACACATCAACATGCTAAAGTCCTTTAAGTCTTGCTAAAAGTGTAGAACACAAGCAAATTGACGTGCTATGTAAAGTTATTGAAAGTTCATGTTGTAATGCTTATAAGTGTCTTTTAAACAAAAGGGAGACCATTAAATTAAATTTAAAATACTTTATTAATCCCAGAGGGAAATTTCAATCTTGTAGTAGGATTGTTGTTTTTTTACCAAAGACTGTGACTTACTATGCTTTTGAACATATGATCCTCTGGGTCATATCTTGACTCTGTAGTTTTTAACCCCCTGCCCTTTTCCTTCTTAATGGGCTCCCTTGTGATGTAACCTCTTGCAAATACACACAATCTCTCTCTGACTATGAAGGTTACATTACCTTCTCCACTTGCTCACACTCACTTTGCTTTATCTGCTGATTTTCAGAAATAATCAATTTAGGATTAAAGGACACTACTGAAGCACTGTTGTTGCATCATTTTTTTAGTGAACGCATATTCAACAATATAGCTGTGAATTGTTTGTGTTTACGTTTACATGATGATTTATAATTCAGAATTAATTATTCAGTCATTCAATCATTTTCTGTACCGCTTAATTGAATTCATAGTTACCGGGAAGCTGGAACCTATCCCAATTAGCAGGCGAGAGGCAGGGTACATCCTGGACAGGTCGCCAGTCTATCGCAGGGCCAACATAGAGAGACTAACAAACTCTGCACTGGTCACTTTTTGAACCCCTCCCCAGCCGAGGGACAGGTCGCCAATCCATCGCAGGGCTCCACATATATTCGCCTTTACTCAATTACGCTTTGGATCTGGGGGTTGGGAAGGATTCTGATTGGACAGAGTCTAGAAGTGACGTACTTACGTCTACCGGAAGAAAACAAACTCCACTTCCTGCTTATTTTCTTTTCGGCTACAACCCAAAAAACCACATAGTAAGAACCATTTTCACCTGATTTTGATTCTAGTTTTGAAGAAGCAGCTGGACACTAGCATACTACTTCACTTTCACTTAAATAGACTCGGCTCGAGTCTAACGCTTGCTTCGGGTGGCCAGCACGGAATATAAGTCATAGCGACAAGACGAGGGAACCAGCATGCGCAGAACAAACTTTCATTAGCTTACAGCGGAATGAACGCATATATGTTATAGGAATTATTCCCTTCCGATTTAAAACCAGAATAAACCAGCCACTTACTTCATAATTAAGTTTAATTCAGAACTGTAATTTTCATTCATAATTAGGTGTTTACATGGTCATTTTTAATCTCTTTAAAGCAGATTTAACTTTTATTCTGAATTAAAGGGGACTTAAAACTCATGTGAACATGGTCATTGTCCATAACATAGACACGCAAATGACACAACTACTTCGATTTGTTATACTGGCAGGATAGGAAGGTATTATTGGAAAACAGCCAGTAAACAATTTCACCTACCGTAGAAAAACAGAATAAGAAATCTTCAATTTTGTTATTTTATTTATATGCATAGTTTGCTGAGGACCTTTGAGGATTGCTGTCAAGAGTTTGGTTTGAGAAGGTATGTTTTGCATTAAATGGAAAATCAAAGCTCTTCATGGTGTTTCTGCCTAAGAAAACCAGGCAAAAAGTTTTTTTTTTAAAAGTCTGAAAAAAATTATTTACAAAGCAAGAAATTTATTCATGTAACTATTTATAGGTTTCTCAGTCATCCACACAGCACTAAGATAAGCAGAAAATGTCCCCTTAAGAAAAAGAACCAGATGAAATGTTTGTGAGGTAGTTCAAAGGCAAAAAACAATTCCACATTCAGGCCATGTTACACAGAGAAGGGGGGAATGCATTCAACTTGGAGGAGAAAAGACAGAAAAAAAGAAAAAAAAAGATCAGCTGTAAAGCCATAAAATACAATTCATCTTGTCGCTGTCCCTGCGAGGAGCGTGTAATCGCAATGACACACTGGTGTAATCCATTTAAAACACTTTGGCTCAGACCTAGGCTGCTTTGACTTCCTCTGCAGGCTTGCACCATCATCTTCATTTCAGATATGTTTCACTGGCTGCCTGCTATTAGCAAAAATGTGTAAGCTGCCTTGTTGTACACCTACTCGGTCTGTCAGGGAAGCACCCTTTCCTGGATACATTACATGACTGGCAAGAGTGTGGAACAAAAAGAAAAACACACGCACAAGAAGATAATAAGTTACTTGTGTGAAGCAGAGGTGAAGTGCAAGCTTATTCTGTTGTCTACAGACATGTAATCTGTCTCGAGAGGTGCTCTCTCTTCCGGCGCCTCTGCGCTTCTAGTTTCTCAGGCAGGGTAGACCCACCAAACCTGACTAGTCAATGAGCCTAGAGTAATAGTGTCATAGAGCGCTGAATCTCATTGAGAGTTGCTTGAGCAAACATTATCTCACACTGAACCGTTGCAAAAGTGTCTAAAGGGGAGGCATTGGTGAGTTATTACAGAGTGAGTTTTAATCTCTTAGTAGGAAATCGTTTGTTGCTATGTAGAGATAGCAAAGTGCAGTCTGGGTTATTCTGGATTTGCTTCTTTTCACAGAATTAGGGCTAATTGATTCAAAAGGACCAAATTAAGCATTTTGTTGGCATTAAACTGTGGATGATTTATACTCATCTATAAACTTTGTCCATGAATGCTTCCTACCACTAGTCCGTTTATGTATCACTGGTTTAATTACAATGTTGCTAATTTGCATTCTGACTTGTCTGGATTATTAGTGAAAAATATCCCAGGCCATGAGAAATGAAGGTGGTTACACTACAAAAGTACTACTTATTACCAATCCTTTATGGACCTCATAAAAGACAGTATCACTGGTTAGGATTCAACTAACTATGATTTTCATTAGCAGGTACCCTGAAAACCTGAATCAGCTCATTTATAAGTTCATCATAACTACATTTTTGAACCGTGAGATGACTATATATCTTACAAGCATATGCTAGGTGAGAGCAGATGACAGACATTGGATTTTTATCAACATCCAATTCGCCAATGTTTTCCTAATCATTTTGGTAAATTTCTTATACCAGTGTCCATATGTGCATCTATTTTTCCTAACAAAAAACAAGCCTCTTTTAAATTAACGATATGGAAAACTCGGAAAATCCCAAAATTTGAGGAGAGTGAATCAAACACATGGCACTAGTTAATAAAACATTTCAATGGTTTATAAATGTAGTCGATCAAATAATCATATTAGCTCTGGTTGTGACCTTTTCAGGATTCTCCATGGGATCTAGTTAGACCACCAAAGCACCACTGTAAACCCATTCTGTAAAAATGAACAAAAGTGAATCAAATGAGCGAAGCTATGCCTGACAAAATGTGAAGACAGGATTATCTTCGAATCAATTAGATCACAGGGTGACTGTGCATTTTCTTATGCCAAAAAGTAAACAAAAAACCCTGTGACTCCACACTGAAGCATATCTTTTTATAACATTTCAGTGGCTTCACTGTTTGATCGTCAGATTTTATGCCAGATCTTCTCAAATACTTGTACTTATCTCCCACACAGTAATGGAAACTCTTTTTTTTTCCATAAGCATATCGCATTCCTCAAGTCAACAATTCAATCTCACCTTCCTCGCCCACTTCCCTGTGAGCAGCAGATATCTTTATTTTTCTTGCCCCCAGCACTTTCTCCTCACTCACCCTCATTCAAGACCAGCTAGATGGATCAACTCTCCTTCAGTCCATGCTTCCTCTGTACCTTTTCAGACAGGCAGATTGATTTGTCTACAGGATGCCTCTGACCTTTAATATAATCTGATAAAGGACACTGGGCCCTAACCGTATTAGATAATCACAGGAGAGGATCATTAGGGGTGAGGGTATTTCCCTTTTGCTCGGAGTGTACCTCTATTTTTTTTTTGTTTTGTTTTGTTTTGTTTTGTTTTTATTCCTGTTATGGCTAAATTCACTGCACATCTCATCTCAGCCCCAAGCAGACACCCATGGGAAAATAAAAGATGTGTTTTCAAATTGCACTTTGCCTAAAGGTTCTTTGGCCCAAATTTAATTTTCACCTTACATTGATTTTCCTCCTACTCCCTACTCAGTGGATCCTAATGTTATCTGTGGTGTATTTCTGTGCTATGCGGGAACAAACGGAAATCTTGCTCTCTATTACTACATGTCAGAATGCACTACTTGCAATATGTCTTCATGTATTATCTTGGGATTGAAATGATTGAGGAACTACCCTTTTTGTGTTCGTCTGTGACTTTGCTCTTCTCCAAAACCAACTTTCAACAGCATTTACTGACTTGACTTGATCCCAAAGTTTTGCTTTAGAGTTGTTTGCAGTTGTTGTTTTTTTCATTCCTGATGTAGCAGATTAAAACAGTGTACATCTGCCGTGAAGTTTACATGGCATGCATGAAGTGTGGCAACTACTTCCTCTAAAAAAATATATCTGGCTCCAAAGAACTTCATCTTTTTAGTTGCTTGTTACAGTTACATCGTAACAAGTCTACAGCTGACTTGGTCCTGGTTAAAAACGCACTGCATGACTTTCCGACCTTAAAACTCCATGTTCTGGACTCGATTAATGGTACAGTGACATCTATTATGTGCATTTCAGGAGCCTTCGCTGCCCAGCAGTGTCCGGCGGCTGGGAAACCACACTTCATAACTTGTTCTTCCAGGACGCCATGTGATGTTGCAACCGAGTTTCGCTTAATGTATCACACCACGTGCTAGCAAGTGGATGTAAACAAACCGGCTGTTTTAACATGCACCGTGGCTGATTCAGCAAAGAAATGAAAGAAGACATAATTGGAGGAAGAGAGGAAAAGAAAAACAGAAAGGGTATTCGCAAAAGATAAGACATAAGTAAAGATAAAACTCACTCATTACAGGTAGGATGCAAGATGGAGGCAGAAATAACCATCAACAGAGGGCGTGTCACTGAGAAAATCTGCAAAAGTTCTGTAGTTCGTCTCTAAAACAAAGAAACTCTTCCACTGTTAATCTCTGTTCAGCTTGTAAGTTTTTTTATGATTGCAGCAACAGTGCTTCTTCTGCAAGGTCAGATTCTGGAAAATTTTTAGAAATATGCCTGGATAAGATGGCAAAAGTGTTATAAATTTAATTTAGTCTACTGATAGCACTTTAATAATGAATGACAATTAGTGTCTTCAAAAAGCTGCATTCTAACTGTAATGTGTTTCACATCATCAGATGATCCTCATCATTAAGCTCAAGATGAAAAGATTGTATCATCTGAAAAGACACCACTTCAGCCTCCACTTGCTTTGACATTTTAAGAACTGCCGGGGTGTCAGGCCTGAGTGAATCTCCACAGCAGACCACCTAGAAAAAAAAAAAAAGTTGACAAGCCCAACAGAAGAAAGGATGGATTCTGACAGATCCCAGCCTTCTTTCATTGGAACATATGAAGAGCAAAACAATGGAAGGAAGAAGAGGATGAGGGCAGGCAGTGGCTTCAAAGTGGGCCACATTGGTGTGGAGCCAACAAATTGTGTGAAAACACACATCAAGTTGCATGGGTACACATGAGACTTGATATCACAAGCCACAACACATCGCCAGGCTTGTGTATGAACAGAGGGAGGATGTTTGTGTGTGAGGGGAGGAAGCAGCGGGGGTAGCATGAGGAGATGCAATCCCCCACCAACCACTGCCTTTGTGAGTCCGCACTTTTCAGTACCATTTGTTTGTCGTCTTACACTGGCAGAGTTCAGGAAGCCAGGGTCTTACATAAACCCTACCAAGTATGGCTCTGTGCTGGGAAACTGATCCCTCCCAAAACCCTCATTGTTATTCTCTCATGATGCCAAGGGATCTGCCGAGCACCCACAGCCAAACCTACAGCAGGGCTGAGTGGGAGGTGGGGGTGCAATGTTTACTTGTGTGCTCTGTTAGGGGACTGAGCTATATGTACACATAGGATTATAGATAGAACACAACTCTCAAAGCTTGTGCTTTTTGTCCATCATTTTATAATCACTTGATCATCTTTTTTGTTTTCATCCTTAAATTATACTGTGTTACGTTCTTGTTCATAAAGAGTTACACAGACAAAAAAGGGCCGGATTCTTGTTCATGTAATTCTTCCAGATGTCCTACATTGCACTCCATGCAATCATTATCATTTTAAAGACTCTGTGAGACTGATTTTCTTTGTCAAATCAAATTTCTAGTCCTCTCCTTTCACAAAGTCTAAGATATCCATCAAGAGAAAGTGAGAAAAGGACTTCAAATGGTAAAATTTGATAAACTCTACCATTCTTCCAGGGGATGTTCACATTCTCCTATGTGCAGAGATTATATTCAGTGTAGCCTTACAGCTTCTGAGCCCATCAGGGGTTTGATTTAAATGTCCAAAGTATAGCTTGATCAAAAACTGTCCTCTTTCAGTCTGATCAAAGACAATGAGGCCTCAGGGTCCTGTGAAATTCATGCTGTGCACTCTCAGCCTCTCAGCTGTATTTACAGTACAGAGCTCAGATCCATTTAATAAAATATGCATACCACATCAATTGCCTTATCTCTTTACATCGCCTCTGCCACTTCTCCAAAATAAATTTGTTCTTCCATATATAGATATTAAATATCTGTTTAGTCACATTTGGAAGTAGATTTAAAAGGATGTCTGAATGACTGGAATAAGGCACACTTTTACTGAGATTATAAGTTTGCTTGCAGAAAGATTTTATTAATAAATGATATGCTGTGGATACAAACCTCACTGATCCTACCACAATGGTTGGACTACTTACCATTCAATATAAAGATTTTTTCCCCCCTTTTGCCTGAAGGAACCTTGTTATGTTTCCATAAAACCAAATAACGACTTCATAAAATTAAATTCTGTTAAATTTCGACATTAACTTTTATTTACAGTACTCTCCAACTCACTGCTATGTGACTACCATATTTTGGAATACTAGCTATGTGACTATGTTTGCAGTTAAAACTAAAAGTTTTAATTTAAACTCCCTTCCATCTTCCTTATACTGACCTGGAAGAATGGTAAGATGCCTCACATCAGTTCAGCGCTAAAAGACTAAAATTACAATCATACCTGGGATAAACAAAGAAAATTAAAGTTATCTTGAGGTCAGTGGCAACTGAACTGACAAAGAATACAACAAACTGCCACTTGAGTTCACGTTTCCTCCTCTGTTACTTTGTTTTTTTTCCAATGCTTTGATTCTCTCTACCCTTTCCAATCGTGGAAGTCCCTTGGATAGCAACCGAGTAAGTCTAATTGATTTCTCTTGTTCATGTCGGTTAGAGGCAGCAGCATCGAACTGTGCAGAGTACCCTGGCTCCAGCTTGCCTGCATTATTCCTCTCTGTTTTCTTCTTTGCCTCCATATCCCAATAGACCCTAATGTCAATGTACAACATACCAGTGCCTTCTGAAATCTCACAAGGTACCAGACAGCAAAAGAATGCTATAGCATTTGCATGGATGGAGAAAAAATACCAAACCGTGGTGCTTATAAAAAGGTCAAGTTGTAAGATGACACTTACATTTGTCCTGTTAACACCACATGTTATTAACTAGTATCTATCACTGATAAAGGATTATCAGATATGTATTTAACTGTATTAGACATGCTATTTTAGCATGTGAGATGTGATCAAATGAAGTAGCATAACGAATGCCTTTACATTTTAATTCAGGCTAACAAGTCTGTGGTAAACACTGCAGCCTCTTTACTAATAATGAATATTAACATTTAATATTGTTTTTAAATGTAAAGCTGTACCTTGTATTGTTGTCGGAATTAATGGAGTTATTGTACTGATGTTCATTATATTGTATATGTTAATTAATTCTGACTATGGTTCTGACTCATTCATAACTAGTCTGCTGTCCTGTATTGTTTTTTTATTTTTATTTTCTTTGGCTTTTTTTTTTTTTTTGAGGAGGGGTATCAGTTTGTATCAGTTTTATCAATTCCTGTTGGCAGAGCAGTAAGATGCACTATTTAGCTTCTTCTTCTATTTCAATTGCATAGTCAAAGTGCAGCTTTCCTAAAGACAACACAACCATAGGTTTATCAGGTGAAGTTAACATCAAACCTTACTTTTACATGAATATCCAATCATTTATCTAGAATATATCCAGAATTAGAAGTATTGGTTGTGAGCAGTACTTTGCCACTATTTCAAGGTTAAGGCAACCAAGAACAAATAAAAGCCCAGCATTAATAAAATACAAAGATAAATTGACAAAAATTCAACTTTAGTAGCATTAATGCTAATTTACAGAAAACTCTAACTACTTTTGCATATCTTTTAAAATCACTTTTGCAAGAATGCAGAATATCTTCAAATGTGTAGATATTTTGTTATAATAGTAATGCATTTATAAAGATAAAAAAAGACCTGCTTAAGATCAAGCTGAAAGGTGACAGCAGTGTAAACTATGCAATTCTTAGTTATAGAACACCATGACACTGAAAAACTGCTGAATTTCTGAAACTGCTTTACCACAAATACAGTAAATCTGTTAATACTTGGGCACAAAAAGGGAATAATGCTCCAGATCAAATGATGCTGCCAGACATACAGTACAGCTGCTGAGGTCAAACTGCACCTTTGATGAAAAGCGCATATTCTGGAAAATAATTACCTATCTTATCTTTTCATTTACCAAATAAACAGAATATACAGGTGCAGATACTTATCATGGTCTGAATATCACTCCCTTTAAAGTAATCTTGACATAAATTTAAATAGTGAAGTTTTTGTTGTTTTTGTATTTGAATGTTACTAAGGAGTAGCATAGTTAATATGGTTGGTTTGTTTGTTCGTTAGCAGGATTAAAAGACAAACTTGTCTACAGCAGCAGTTGATATGGACACACCTACTCATTAAATTTGAATGGTAGGGTGTGTCCAAACTTTTGAAAAGTTTTATATGTCTATTTGATTTAAAAGTGTAACATTCAATTATAATTTTCCTTTGGCAATTAACCGTATATCTTTTATTTTATTCATCTAGTTTGCATTAACATTTTAACAGTGTTCTAACATGGCCAAGTGATTAACTTTTGATGTTTGGGATCTGGATCCAGGAACTTTTACTTGGCCTTGGTTTAAGTAAGCAGTCTCAGACTGCTCTTGTTTTTGAAGCCTGTCCTGATTCAGATCAGATTTTGACCTAGTGCAGTTTCCTTCTTTTGGAAAATGTAACAATAGGTATGTGTTTCTGATAAAACCTTAAGCATTACATAACTTGCACTCTTTTAAAATGTCACTCTTATTCACTCTTATTCTCTAAACAAATATCAAATTTAAAAAAAAGTACTCAAGTTTACCAGGCCGTTTTAGAAGAAATAAAATCTGACTGACTTTTAGGTGCATGACATCACACTTTATTCAACATTAAAGATGACAGTCTGCTGGCTTCTGTCTGGGTTTGAGCTCTAGGTATAGTTTTAGTAAGTATGCACTTAGTAGATTATGAATATTGGGCACATTCAGAAAAAGAGGGTGTAGTAGGTTAAATTAAGCAAATGCTTACCATAGTCATTAGCCAATTTTGACCATAGATTGAAAATGTCATCTGAGTTTTGCCCACAATCAAGTAGCTTCAAGTCTGGAAAAAAGATTTTAAGGCAAGCAAGGCAGATGAATTTATATAGTGCATTTCCTACATAAGGGAACTCAATGTGTTAGGAAAATAGCTGCTTCACAGGTTAACTCTGCCTGATTGAATTTTTTGCCCCAGACTTATTTATTGTTATTTTCTTCTTTAGGCACACTGAACAAATTCCACAGCAATTATTTTCTGGCATGTGTGTGTATGTGCCTGATATGGTACAGTCTGTACACCTGATATGAACAAATGTGCAGCTCAAGTGTATCAACTTTTACAAGCAATGGATCAGATGTATCAGACACTTACACAATGGTCGCTGGTCAAGGTAAATCAAGCTGAAAACTAGCAAACTCCAGCCTGTTAATATTCCCAGGTCGTTCAATTCTGCCTTTTGGTCAATGGTAGTGGCATCTCTGAGCATCTGTTCCACGGCAAGAATATTTCATATAAGAAGCAAATATTAATTTATCAGGCAGCAATAAAGCCCAGTTTTATGTTGCTAGAATTACAGTATTCACATATAAATTACAATATTTCTATAACGTTTCTTATAACTCCTGTCTACAACTACTGTTTAATTACTTAGTTCGTCATTGGAAACATGATCTGTAACCTTTGAAGCTATTTTTTCCCATTTTGGTTTCATGGTAAGTTTTCAAGTTTGGTTTCAAGTGCTATTCAAATTCATTTGTACAGCACATTTCACGTACAAGACAATTTAAAGTGCTTTGAATTGCACTTGCAGAAGTTAACATGAGAAAAAATTAAGATGCATGATTTAAAATCTAAAACAAGAGAAAGGGAAAAACAAAGGACATTAGATTAAAAACAGTGTTAAAAACATGATCACGTTTAAAAGTTTAAGCTTAAAAGAAATTGTCCATATTTGGACTTCTAAATTTAAACTATGGAAATGCAGCAGAGAACAGGTGGGTCTTAAAACTGGATTTAGATAAATTGAGAGTGTCAGCAGAGGTGGAGTTTGTTACAGACACATGGGGCATAGAAGCTGAATGCAGCTTCTCCATGTCTTGTTCTGACTCTGGGAACTGATAAAAGATCGGATCTGGATGACCTAAGGGGTCTGGTTCCTACTGGGTCAAGGGGTTACTGACGTATTTTGGTCCTAAACCATTCAGAGCTTTATAGACCAGCAACAGAACTTTAAAGTCTATCCTCTGACAGACAGACAGCCAGTGTAAAGACCTGAGAGCTGGACTGATGTGGTCTACTTTCTTGGTCTTAGTGAGGACTCGAGGAGCAGGGTTCTGAATAAGCGGCAGTTGCCTAAGACTACATTAACACTGCAGGCAAAAGTGACATGAAACTGATTTCAGTCCAAGTCTGATGACTGTTTACATAACAAGTAAACTGCAACCTGTTTCAGGCTCCATTGTAAATGTGCGCCGGCCCCAATGTGGCCGCAATGCGAGTGGCATGCGCAGTTTGAGCAAGTTACCCCTCTGTCCCACCAAACGCGAAAGTACCACGAAGCGGCTGCGCCCCACTTTTTGCCCTGCATCCTCTCCCACCAGGAATGTCAGCGCAGCAACTTTGCCGCAGTTGGATTCTCCAGTTCACTCAGTCATGCAATGACTGCAACATCCTGCGGTAGTAGGTGCATTTAACACTGGAATTATCAGGATTTTCAACCTCCCCCTGGAGTCCCCCCTCCATACATCTATTAATCTAATCACCTCACTACCCTGTTGATTTGAGTAGCTGCAATTAGCTGCAAAGCCTCCTCCTATGCATACGAATTACGTACATCGCCCAAAAATTACGTCAAGGCTGGATATATATCCGATACATGTCGCATGGCTGTTTAGACTGTGGTCGCATTTGAAAAGATTGGATATGGATCAGATTTGGACTACCTCTTGATGTGGCCCGAATCTGATTTGAAAAGATAAGATTTAAAGTGGTTTGGGCTGTTTACACTGGCAAGAAAAAATCTGATCTGTGTCACTTGAGGGCAAAAAGATCAGATATGGGCCACATTTGATTGCAGTCTAAACGAGGCCTAAATAATTTTTTCGGTAGACCTGTAAAGACACTTACAAAAATCAAGCAGACTAAGGATGAAAGCATGGACTTTCCAAGTCCTGCTGGAAAAACTAGTCACTATTTAGTTATGATTAGGCAAACATGATTTCATTGAGGTTATTTAGAGAACACACTGGCTTTAAAAACATCTTCAAACACTGTTTATGTCGCACAATGGTCTGCAAGATTTAGGAGTGAGCTGGTACTTCCAAATCTGGTCACCAGAATATATTTAAACTTTTCTCAATACAAATGAAATGTATCTCTCTTCTTAACTAAGCGCACTCAGATATTTTTCTGTGCAAATAGATTCTGAGCCATTTCATTGACTGTTTTCCTGTTACAGTGCTCTTAATTTTTTCCTTTTTCTTTTCCCATTCAAGGGGCAAAATATCACAAAAATATTAGTATACACAATCAGGCTTTTAATCCCTACAAAGTAAAGTAAGGAATAAAAATTCTGCTACTTGTACATTAAAATTGTGCAAACTTCAAGGAGCACCTTTGAAAACTGCAGTTTCTCAACAACATCAGCAAATAGGATTTTTTCAAGAATAATAAGGAAGGCCTATAAATGTTCTTTCCAGACTCTGCAACCTGATTTAAATAAAGTATTTTAATGGATCTTTACCAAATGCTTCCACTTTTCAAGGCTTACTCTTTATCTTATTCAGCTAACAAGAGACATTAAATGTTGTGTATGCTGTAACTGATCACTTGAAACTAACTTCAGAATTGGCATTAGTTTTTAAAAAAAATCAAAACGGTACCATAAAGAGAGAAAAAAAGAGGAATTAGCATCTCATAATTAGATAACATGAGCCATCTGCAATGATTCACCTTCCAACTACAGTACATGCATCAGGCTTAACAGCACTGATGTCTCCAACAGAAGGCAAAAGTTGTTGTTTAACAACTTAATGAGTGTCATATATTATGCCCCAAGCCATATGCTGGATAAATAAACTGCAGGTGAGAGGGTTTCATCCCACAGAACATCTTCAAAATTTTGCTTTTGTGCACAAGCCTAATAAGTAAGTCAGTGTGTAGTGCTGTAGTGAATTCTGCTCAATCCCTCGCAGCTCGCTGTGCACACTATGCACAAAATGGCTGATTAGTTACATGTGGTCCAATCAAATTCTCAACCTTCAACATGCAGATGTCATGTTTGTTTTGAAATATATTAAAGAACAAATGAATGATATGGGAAATAATGCTTTAATTAATATTCCCCTCTGATCTATTGTACATCTGTTCTTATTTGAAAACACCCAGCTGTCCTTTGAGGCTTTTGCCCACATCCACTTTGAGCTAGATTTATTTCGTTGTACAACTGTCTTAGTATCAGAGTGAGATGTATATTGTGCCATGAAGCCAAGGGAGTCGTTATATTTAGCGGCGCCGGAACATCCAGTTTCAGAGACTGTGTCCGTGGAGGGACAGTGGCACCCTTGTGAGTGAGCAGCTCACTCTGCAAGAGATGAGAAACTTTGGCAGTGAATGCGTCAGTTTGCACAAAATGAAGCCTGCCTCATCCAAGAGCATTAAGATGTGGATAAATAAATAAAACATTGCTTCCATGAGAGGAAAGGCAATGTGACAGCAGCTTTTTTTTTTTTTCTGCTTTCATGTTGGCAGGCGCAGGCATTTTATTTTAGGATGAATCAAAATTTCCTGAAAACGCCTGCGCCAGGTGTATCTAATTATCTGACAGCGTATCCTCATTATAAAACGGCCCCTGGGAGCAGAGTACCTAGTTTGCTGAGTGTTGGACCACAATCAAGGTGTTCCTCAGAGCACAAACACACACTCACAATAAAGCCAATACTTTTCTATGGATGTACTGCTTCCACCTTTTTATGCTGTAAAATGTACACTGTGTGCACCTGCTTTAAACTGCATGCACTTATTTTCTTCAGAGGACAGTCTATGTGAATTAAATTTGTTTACTGTATTCAACTGCACACACTGTGCAACATCAGATAAACATGAATCAATTGAGGACGACAGGCTAAGAAATATGTAATGTGAAAAAAAAACACTATAAATTTATTAGCAGCTGTTCCGTCAGCCTCTTGCCATCTCAGCCATGCCCTGATTATGTCACCTGGATGAAGTTTATAAACCATAATTACAGCTTACTCCTGATCCTCTCCAGGGAGGTGCAGCAGGCAGAAGAAAAGTGGGTGTGCTGTCAACACGGTCACAGTAGAGCAACCTATGTTAAGGCATAATTAATGAGAAAGTGATTTGCAGAATGCGTGTATCTAACTGGCACTGCTGACTCTGGCTCTTGGGGTCACAGTGGAGGAGCTTGTGCAACTATGAGCAAGCAGACTTGTCTCTCCTGCTTACGATCCCTGGCCTTAACTCAAATCCCATCCAACACTGATTGATGCGGGCTTGGCTCGGGGAGTTTCACTCAAAAGGGAAGACGAAGGTAAATTGCAGAATTTCGCTAGTTTGTGAAATGGGAACGGAGCTGGGTAAATGACAGCGTGAGACATTCTTACCTGGAAATAATCCTTGAAAGCTTTTCAGCGAGTTCACAGCTTGACAGCAAATGATTCAAATCCACTTTTGTGATCAAAACTGTCTTAACGCACAGGGTGCCTAATCGGAACCGCTGCTGTCTTGAAACATGTCGTCAAGGTGCAATTTCTTGGGCAAATGTGAAATACTTTTAAGCTGTGGTTTATACTGTCACTGAAACTCTGACAGTATCACAATGTTCATTCATTCATTCATTCATTCAAGAAAGAAAGAAAGAAAGAAAGAAAGAAAGAAAGAAAGAAAGAAAGAAAGAAAGAAAGAGAAAGAGAAAGAGAGAGAGAGAGAGAGAGAGAGATAGATAGATAGATAGATAGATAGATAGATAGATAGATAGATAGATAGATAGATAGATAGATAG
>JAOXYM010000005.1:8808628-8831769 GCA_028567055.1 Leptatherina wallacei
ATATACCACTGTAGTGCCTCGTGTGATGTGCGTGTTAATATACGATTAATCGTAAGATAACTCAGGCAACTCAGAAGTTAATTAACCACGATTGAATTTTTTTTTTTTTTTACGTGCGATTAACGCACACATCATTGGGGTATTTTCAGGAAGTGATGTAGAAATGAGGCTGTTGTTCTGAAGCCGAAACAAACAGAATGGATATTTCATGGACAGTTTAGTTTTAAATCTCTGCAAGATCATCGTCGGGACAAGACTAAGATCATTTTACCTACGGTTGATGTGAACTGAGTTACCACCAGTATGTCGCATTTCAAATATCACCTGCAGTGCAGCACATAGCTGATTCAGATAGCGCTTCTTCTCCTCTAAAGATGGTCTAAAGATTTCTTAATAAAGGTGAGGCTGTCAGAAGTGGTCTGAGAGACATGTGTGAGTGTGTATGTATATAAGTCATTCAACATGCCTTATTCTACTCGACTGAACAAACTGGGTTTGATCTATTCGCTTTTGTCCAAAGCGACTTACAACTGAAAGTGATAACAGCACAAGCAAGAATTCAAACAAGTGGGGACATCATGTTTAGGTGCTAGTCAAACTGCTGAGTCCAGCTGGACTCAGGTGCTTCCGTGAAGTGCTAGAGCAAGGATGTCAAACTGAAATACACAGTGGGCCAAAATTTTAAACTTGTAGAGTCGCTGGCCAATATTGATATTTATTGAAAAAATCTTCCTCATAACAATGAACCTTTTCATATGGACCCACACAAGTTTTGCTTAAACATTGGTTATGGAACAAGCAAAGCTTAATACTATACAATATATAGCTTAATATTGCACACATGTAAAATGGAATTTCTAAGAAGAAAAATGCATCAATGGCTTTCACTTCTTAAATAAAATTTAAATAAAAATCGTATACCCCTTTTTTTGCATCCTTCTGATTTTTAATTTCAACATTAACCTTTTTCTGAAAAGGCTAATAATACATTTTAAAATAAAATAACAATAATAAACCAATAAACTAATAATAATATTCTTCAATGAATCCAACCGTTCAAGCCCATGCCTTGTACTAGCTAGAAAGCGTTAATTAAAGCTCAGTTTGCTCCACACTGAGCTACTCTGATGTTTCCAAGCCAGATACCTGCATCTCTTCTAGGATGCTAGTTCATCAGTGTCTGGGCTGAGGCTAAGCTGAAGAGATCCTTAGGCTCCAGCGAAGGTGTTCATCAGCCAGACGTCTCCTGACTGATGTTTTGGTGCCAAAACATCAGCAGAACATTTTGGGATTTGTAGTATTAGCAGTAAACTACATGTGCTGTATAACACCGGTGGGCCAGCTCTAGTCATTTGGTATTTCCTCGCGGGCCAGAGTTTGACACCTATGTGTTATCTAGTAAGTTGTGCTGTGTTGTCTCGAACACTGAGGAAAATTCTTTTTATGATCAACTCCAGATGTTTCAGAGTTAGCCATCATTATCAGTTTGTTCAGTTTTGTTTAGTACCTGGTTCTGATGCTCCTCTCCCAACAGTGAACCCAAAAGCAATTTAAACTTTCCAACATAGACTTACTGAAGAAATATATTTTGAGACAGACATTGAGGGACTCAATTTTTTTTTCCCAAAAGTAGTCTGCTTTATCCCTTATTGTAGACAGCTTTGATGTTGCATTTCCAGTTCAGTCTGTTATCCAGGTGAGCAGCTAGGTTTTAAAAAAGTTTAATTATCTGTAGAAAAACACCCAATTAAGACTAGGTGTTGACCCAAGTCTAGTTGAAAGCATTGTGAGGCTTTGATAAAATTGCAGTTGTATAAAACAGTCATCTTACAAATGACTACAAGATACATCTCAGAACAGGAGAATGTCAGCTGCTGGGCAGTGGCTGCTGCTCTACTTTCCATGTCCTGTCTCTGTTGTGCCAGAGGCACAGTGGCTGCATGAGCAAGAGCCACCTTCTTGTCACTCACTAGAATGCACAACTTGCATGCAGCAGACAGGTAGATTCTGCCCCCTGGAGCAACATTAGCAACTATGTTCTTTATAAAGTAGCTAAGGTCTGCCTTAAAGTAAGTAGATTTGTCACTTAAAGAAAAAAAAAGTTGCTGAGGTGGTCTGAAAAGTAGCTAAATCTGGCAGCAAAACTGCTAAATTGGCAACAATGATAACACTGGAGAGAGTAGGGTAAGAAGAAGTAGCAAGTTAGCCCAGAAAATGGAGAAAAATCATGCTTTTTATTATTTATTATATTTCTCTTGAGCTTTTTCTGCATTGTAAGCTCTGAATTCATTTAAATGTGATGCCATGTAGTTGTGCAGCTACATGTTGATTTCAAAAGTTGCTTCAGCCTCACAGCCCTTTTATACTGATAAAGTCATGATTTCATGATATATTTGAAAAATATGACTTGAGACAAATGTAATATTCTGCAGTATATTGCACATTCCACATGACATTCTCTAAACCACACTGATTTTTTACAAGAGTGGTATAAACACACACACACATACATACAGTATATATATATATATATATATATATGTATATATATATATATATATGCCACAAAACTGGGTCAGAAGTGGGAAAGATCCACTGTCCTCTTTGAATTAGTTTATACATTTTTGCAGGAGAGTGTTTTTTAATGACTTTGGTTTTGATATAAAAAAAGATAGCATTTCCTAAAATCAGGATGAGCAAATGTTTAGAGGAGAGATATAAGATAAATAAAATATAAGCTAAGTTTTTTGTCAGTATTGAACCTTTTTAGTGAAGCTGCTAAATAAAAGTAGTGCAATGTTTTATGAGAATATTTTCTTTTTCCTTACTCAATATGCACATTTCAAATTTTCCCATTTTTTACAGCACAATACACACAAACTTATTGTAGTGCAGAAAGGCATGTTGTGCTCACCTTTTCCTTTATGAACCCTTTTTCCTAGTAATACGTAACTTAAACTGTTGAATTGGCATGAAATAGTTTTTTAAAAATATGACTAATTAGCCTACAGGCTAATTCACTCGTACTCCCGCTGAGAAGTCGGATCTAAGAAGGAATCAGCTGTCTCAGTAAGTGCACTCAAGTTTGTGAGCATATATCAAAGGTTGCCCTCCATCCATCCATCAGTTATAACTACATAATGTTGGATGGTTGCATGGCATCTGGAGCCAATCTATTAAGAAGTGAGGCACAGGCTGATACAGAGAAAAGCATCCACACTCACTGTAATGACAATATATAATCAGTTACCAAACACTCATGTCTTTGAACTGTGGGAGAAAGTTGGAGCATCTTCATAAAACCTTTGCTGGCAAAAGGAGGACATGGAAAATTAACACAAATAAGGTTCAAAGGCAGAACATTGTGTGAACCAAAACACCATCCCAGTTGTCTACTGTAATTCCCAGAATGCTTACAGACTCTGTAGCTGTTGACATCAAGCATTCATTTCTATTTTAGGACTTTTTTTCTATTTTTCTATTTTTTTTTTTTTTTTTACAGTTTAGCATAAGACTGGGTTCAGCATAGAGCATAATATGTCAAAAACCTATTCACAAATTGCATTCAGAGAACAAGCAGCAAATAAGTGAAATCCAGTATGGTTAATGTCCAGTTTGAAATAACAGGGTTGGGTGAGGAGTGTAAAGCTGGTTGTCTTGGAGCTGCATGATGATATAAGTGAATAAAGGCTCAGGATAGATGCTGCAGAGATTTTACTGTGTCTAAGTTGCAAATGGCCTGTACCAATACTGATCTGCTGGTCTGGTGACAAGAATGATTTCAAAGGGTTTGGGAACAGCAGCACCTTTGCCAGCAATTTATTGATTGCAAATAATTTACAGCCAGCTCTTTCTGCAACTCAACACACTTATCATTTGTCAGGTAGTGGACAAGTTACATAAGTAGTTCTTAAAATTGAACATTAGATAAGTTACTGTGGAGTGCCAAATTCCGGCACTCATACTCCTGAAAAATGACTCAGCAATTTCTTTCTCTAATGAAGGAATTTTAGAAAGCTGTTCAGGGTTACTGTTAAGTCTATATCCAAGCTAGATATCAAGCTAACTATTTTCCAGGCTGTTGTTATACTGAAGTGTTCAGTTGAAACAAACAAACAAACAAAAAACAGCATTTAAAGATTCAGTAAATCTTTGATCATTTAAGAGCAAATTATTTAGTGTTCTTCAGAAGCTCACTTCCTCAGACTAACGGGTATACATGGTCAAGGTACTGACTAACAACTTTGCTAACTAACCAAAAACCAGAGGGACAAGAGTTCTTAGTTTTCTTACAAATACCTTCAACATTGCAAAAACATACATCATAACACAGAGTTAACCCTTTGAAAACTTTCAAATTTCCGACAAACCGCTTTTATTTTATTCATTTTTTTTTTGATGATTTAATTCATTACTCTACTTTTATTTATTTTCTTTTATCCATGTATTTATTTTTACATTATTTACTTGTTATTTATTATTCGTTATCAATTCCTTTAATATTTAATTGTAATTCATTTTATTCCGATGATGGAGATGCTAAATCTAAAGGGTTAATGATAACAATAACATGACAAATTACCAAACACGTAAAATAGTGAACTGTTGCATCAACTGCCTCTACATTTTGCACATGAAGACCAGATATAATGATCTTTCTGGCTCCATACAGTGGTCCCTATCAATTTATATTTCTCCAAAGATGGGGAACCTCACGAATGGTCATGCAAATGTTGCCTGATTACAGCCAAGCTTTTTGACATACAGTTTTTCTGTTTCATGGCCATTTCTCTTCCTTGATGTTGCATTCATGTTGTTCATTTCATCATGTTAGCTGGTAGATTTGCTGTCACACTGCCTCATTTCACCCATCACATCTTCCTCATATGCTGTTCACATAAGCACACCCTCCTTTGGTAACTGGATTGAATAGTGTTGCATGGTTCCATTTATTCACACCTTTATTGTTATTGATATTCTTTCACTTTACTGAGCCAGAGGTGCGTTCAAACACTGCTAAAACACTGGCTTTTTCTTGGCAAAGCAAATAAGTCTTAATCAGTTTAATTTAAATCTATAAATCTCAAGCATAGAATAAGTTAGAATAAGTTTTTTGTCCTGCAAACTGTTTCACCTCAGCTCTGCACTGAAATACAGTTTGGGTTATTAAAGTGAGGCTTGTGAAAATCACTTTCCACTTATCAGACAATCAGCTAGCTTAAGGAGGTTAATGTAACCTTTGTATCTGTCGTTGAAGTTTGTGCTCTCCGTGCGGGAGAGCCGCACCACAAAAGTGCTCTTGACCTTTTGTGGATGTGTTGTGACTCGTGAACATTTCATTACCTGAGTCTCCCAAGAGCTTCACCATCACCTGCTGATTGGCTGGTGTATGACTTCCATTTGTTACAAGCTCCAGAATCTTTCTTTTCTTTTTTTGAAAATAATGAAGTTTACATGCTGTAAGAATCATACAGTCCATAGTTCATATTGTCTTTTATTACTTATCTTATTAAATACATGTATAACATACTGCAGGTATATTGTAGACTGATAAAAGTTGCTTCAGTTATTTATTGCTATTTAACTATATATTGCTGCATATATTGCTATATAATATACCAGTTTCTTCAAATTACATTTATAAAGCTTTCACATTTTGAAATGGTTCCATACATCATTATAAGCATTATATTACTCTCTGTGTATTTTTTTGACTGCATGTTTAACCACAAAGTGAGACAGGAGGATAAACGCATGGGATTCCTTTTTTAAGCACTATTTTCACTTGGTATAAGCTAGGCAAAAGTATGAAGCTGGGATTCTGCCAAGTATGCAATATAAATAAAAGTTGAGTGGGTGAAGCTGTGCTTGGTGCTTTGTATCTGATATTCACTTTGGTTCGCAGAAGCAAGGTGATATTCATGAGTCACTGCATTATTCTGGGAGACCGGAATTATTTGGAACGTTCTCTTGCTAATACTCATTTCAAGAGGCACAATTCTGTGCCTCCATGGCACTTTAGTGCCTCTTGTGATCGCTGCTGGATTATAGAACAAAAACAGATTAGCATATTTTTATTTTACCATGAATTAATTTGTCCATTTTCTGTATTCCACATTCCAGTATCAAGTCTTCTTAAATTTATTCATAACACTTTTGAATATTTGTTGATGTAAAATACACCAAGATTAGATGAAGTGGTGAGTGTACAGTCAAATAGATGGAGACACAGAGGGAGGAAAGGAGAGAAGAGGGAAGCGTACTACCCCTGCCATGCTATCATTAGCTCTCTAGATTAGAGAGCTAACCTCATGCTGGCCCTGCCTAAAGGAAGAAAGACGAGGGAAACTGAAAGATCATTTGGCAATGTGCCACGCAAAAGCAACAGTAGAAATTTCCTTCGTGTTCCTCTGTTTTCACAAATAACATATTCATTTTACACAAAGAAAATTTCACATTGACATCTGAGTTTGTGGGCAAACACCAACATTAACTTGCCTGTCACAAACAGTTATAGTAGATTGAAGTGCCCCTGTCCTCAGAGATCACGTCTCCTGAGACTCCAGCATAAAGACATGAAAACAGTCAGATAATCATTCAAAAGCTCAAAGCCTATGGCTTGAACAGCCAAGTTTTTTTGGCATAACAGGAGCTGCTCATCCTCCAAGGTGGCCATACTCTGGTCAGATCTCAGACAGAAAATCTGTAAAATCAGTAGTCTTTAATTCATACACATTTGTCTTAGAGCTGATGTCACATGATTCATGTTGTTGAGGATTTTAAAGATTGCGTCTGTGAAAATGAAGGTTTTCTTTTAACCCTGTTAATGGGCTTATTTTAATAAGCACAATTACATTTCTCGAGTTTAACAAGCTGCATATGTCAACACCATGGCCATGGATTTTCCACCAAGCAACAAGAGTGCATTGGTGACAACTTTGATTTCTTAGGCCTTATGCAGGATTTTTGAGGCTGTGATTTCAATCACCATGAGGGCTAGGGGTTTAACAGCTGTAGATAGGGAACAATTATCTAATATTGCCCTTTAGCAACACATTATCAGCTGTTTGTTAACAAAAACAAGCCCCAGGCTTTTATTCTTGTTTGTAATTGTTTAATTCCAGTGCAGTCTTAGATGTTATGGTAATCTGCATAATAGATCCCCAAATATTAGAGTAGACAAAGATGTAAATCTACTTTTAAGCCAATTTGAGACATTTATTTTCTTTACTGTTTAGTCCAATTCAGGGTTGCGGGGAGCTGGAGCCTATCCCAGTAATTAGCAGGCGAGAAGCGGGATACAACCTGGAAAGGTCGCCAGTCCATCGCAGGGCCAACACAGAGAGACAAACAACCATTTACACACACACTCACTCCTAGGGAGAATTTAGAGTGACCAATTAACCCAACATGCATGTCTTTGGACTGTGGGAGGAAACCGGAGTACCTGGAGAGAACCCACGCATAAAAACCTTCATTTTCAAAAGATGCAATCTTATGAACCAACCAGATCTATCAGGTCATCAGGGTCAAGTCTACTTGTCAGAACTAAACACGGAGAGGCAGCGTTCAGTTTTTCTGCTCCTCACATGTGGATAAACTCCCAGAAAACTGCAGGTCTGCTGAAACTCTCAGCAGTTTTTAATCAGGGTTAGAAAATTTTGTTTATTTCTATTTTATAAATACAAATTTGAATTCCTGCATTTTATCCTATATTGAGTTTTTTGTTAGATTGTCCAAGGACACACTGAAAGTTGACTGGGGTGGGAGCAGGAATTAAACTGCCAAACCTTCAGTCATTGGACAACTTTCCCTACCACCTGAGCCAGTGCCGTCCTAGAGTTACATGTAAAACACCTTGAATTGTCTTGTACATGAACCGTGCTAACCACCATAGCCATACTGCAGCCTTTAAGACAGATTATTTTCATGTAATATTGATTTCAAGATCAAACCTGGGGGTATAGGGCCTTTTCTGTCATCGGCCCCACCCTTTGGAACTCTCTCCACCAATATATCCGAGACACCACAGACCCTCCCACTTTCTTATCCAAACTAAAAATTGTTTTACCTGCTTGCTTGTATTTTTGCTTTGTTTTTAACTTGTTTTTTTTATCTTGTAAAGCGTCTTTGAGTTTCTGAAAAGCGCCAAATAAAAGGTTAGTTATTCATCCTTTTATCGCAGCCTCTATTGGAATTTCAGAAGTCTATGATTAAGCTGAAGCTTTGCTTTTATGGATGTAAATGACAAATAACTCAGTCAAAATAGAAGCTTAGCATGATCCATTACATACGCTGCCATCAACTCTTTGTTAAGCCTAGGAGGCGCTTGGTCTAAAAGAAGTCCTGCATGAAAGGATCCTAAAGGAATGAGTTAGAACCGTGATTGATTCTAATTGGACTGGTTTGGTAGAGCCAGTCATCATGAAAGTCCTAATGGAACCGCGACAGATGTTTTTTTTCTTCTTTTGCAGGAGACTGCAATGCAATGAGGGTGTCCATAGCCAAAATCAGTCAAGATTATTGTGAATATCTTGACATTTAAAAGACATTTTTAGGGAAATGAAGGTAAATAAAACAAAGATTCCCTGGAGGATCCAACTGCAAACATTTAAGCAAAATGAATAGCCGTGACATGTAGAAGCTCTCAGTCATTAAAGGAGACCTGATGCATTTTTAGAATATTATGTGTTTGGAGTTGATTAGGGATGGACCAAAAAAATGTGTTTTCCAGCCCGGTTATTTTTCTCAATCATCTGTGGATTCAAAAGTCACTGTTGACTAAACATTGTCAACATTGGCTTAATGAGACAGGATTACACATTTTCCTGGCCAAAAGTGCTTTTATGTTGTGTAATATGAGCCACATACATAGCATACATAGAATTCCCAAACCTATTTACATAATTGTGTTGCTTTATTGTGTAGCTAATATGTAATTTCAGTATATGTATTTCAATACAGATCGTCTTGCAAGGCAGTTAATTTAAGACATGGTTGTGAAAGAAGCAACCTTGATAATTCAAAGGTATTAGTTGGTAGCCAAAGAGAACATCCTGAACTGGCAACTACAGATTGGTTCCAAGTGTTACAACTGTTTACAGAAATTAATGTGAAATTGTTGTAGTGAAACTAGAGCATGTTTTCGCAACAGCAAAGACGACCTCACCAGAGGTTGTAAGATAGAAACTGCTGGGCAACAATTAACATTTTAAATTGTGATTAATCTCATGATTTTTTTTAGATTAATCATATTGTTATGCACTCTTTTATTTTAAGTACTGCTTTATGAACAAAACACAGTTTAGGTTTTCAAAAAGTTGCTTTTTAACAGCAACATTCCCTTACACACACATACACAGTAGCAGTTCAGATTTTTTTTTGTAAAGCTAAACTTTAACATAAATGTAATAAACTCAAATATAAGACAAATAGGGATGAAAATTTCAGGATTTATTTGTGAAAAAGATAGCAAGTCAGCAGTATGAATTTAAAAGCTGTGTGAACTTGCCTTCCTTCTAAACACATATGGAACAATATCTGCATTTTACAGACATCCGGTGTGTAAAACAATTAGGAAAAGAATCTAAGCTCTTTTATATATAAGCTTGTGTAGATATTCAGTTAATCTGTAATTCAACATTTTCATTGTTGTTGTAACATAAAATCAGTAATAACATAGGCAGCAGGCCTGGCTATCAGATCCAGCTTCCTCCATTAGATACTTACAATGTGCTGGGAAATATGTACTAAACATCCTGCTGAAATAATTTTGTTTTAAAAAGTCATACTGGTTGGCATGAAAAAAGAAAAGGTACACATCTAATTTTTCTCAGCATAATGCTGAGTTTTTGGTTTATTAACTATTTTACCATTAGACCAAGTTTTCCATGGAGCATTTAATCTTTAACATCAAAAGCCTATGGAATATTAAAAGCTTTACTCTTCCAAAGACAATGTCAATTCAAATCAACTTATTCAATGACAGAACCTGTACTTAAAATAAATTAGATGATTACTTTTTCAGATAGCAGTGGCTTAGGTTATTCTTTTAGCCCGGTTCTGGTTATTCTGGATCAGCAATTCCATCCCTGCAATAGCACCAAAAATGTCAGTGTAAACTTTGAGGACCAACCAGAATGTACTGGTTCAAAGCCCCCTTAAGCCTCCATTTTAAAGACCTACATATTTGCTCCCATTGAGAGAAAAAGCTGAAATTTACCCTCAAAAAGACAAGGACTGATCATTGAGATGACAGAGTCCACACTTTCCGTTAAGGTTGGTCAGCTTCTCAAACATGAGGGGGCCTGTTTATTTTGGTCTTGCTGGAAGCCACAATTGCCACACTGCCCTGCTTCTGATGTTTTCCTTCCTACACCATTTGGTCTAAAGGCTCTTGAAATTAACTTGTTGACTTACAGGGATAAGCCTGGCCACTGAGGAAGAAAGCATGACTCTATTAGAATGTTTTACCCAGTATGTGTGACATCCAGATGGCAGTCTCAGCCATGCAAATGGTGTGACTCTCCACCCTCCCATCAGATGAAACTCCCAGCAAGAGGCAGCTACATACCCATTTAACTACATTATTATTAGAGCAGTAATTAACAGAGTGTTTTTGGTATGTTTGGCTGTCACTTTTATGTGCAATTATGCATGATAATCAAATTAATGTTGATGTTTTATGGTAGTTGGCAGGGCATCATACATTTATCTAGAATTCAGATGACAGTCAAAATGAAAAGGCTAGTGTATTTACTGAACAGTGTTCTAATGCTGTATTTGGACTGACATTAGTACTACATCAAAATAACTTGACCTAATCAATTATTCAAATGATTTGAGCAATATGTGATGAGGCAAAAAGAAGGTCAACTCTTGCAGCACTGCAAATGCTGCATCATTTACACTGTAGCAGTGTTATTCAGACACTTAAAAACCCGATGGATACACAATCACACATTTATGTAAACTGAGGCCATGTTTACATGACAACCCTGCGAGAGAAAGATGCAACATTTGTGTTGCAATTCGGCCTGTCCTTTACACAGTGACGGAGAGTCGGGGGGGCAGGCTCCAGGGTGGAATTTTTTTGCTACACATGGTGGAGCGGAGATGTGTAAAGCCAAGGTGGAAGCTCTTCACTACGACAATGTCACTGCCCACTGCCCAACTCATATAGGAACAGTGCACTCTGCAAGCCATGTGAACAAAGCAACAACAACAATGGTGGATCCCTGTGTTCTTGTGCTGCTACATCTTTTCAAATTATTTGGTCTCTTAAAACCAAACTTACTCATCATTCAGCATGTATATCGCCAGCGAAGATTTTGTCTTCCAGTTTAATGAGGATGTATTAGGAACTAGTGTAAACATGGGGTGTATCGTTGCAAGTTTTCAGTCCCATCTAAAGGCCTGGCATGCGTACTGCATCATATTCACTCAATTTGCAGAGTTGTGTCAACTGCGTTCAGATTAATTCCGCCTTTGTATAAATGCTTTTTTTTCGATCCGCAAAGGGAAAATAAAAGCAAACTTAGTAGCAGCATTGTTGTGTAAACGAGGCCTAAGTGCTCCTGTTGTTGACCTGAGAATTACTTTGACATGGTAAGAAGCTTGGACCAATATCCCCATTTTAATCTTGACACCTGTACTAAAAGGTAAAAACCAACAAAGCACTGATTTTTGTTGTGACTGTTAATAATAATAATAATGGATTAGATTTATATAGCACTTTTCTAGACACTCAAAGACGCTTTACATTGAATCCAATTATTCATTCATACATCATTCCCACTTGGTGATGATAAGCTACATATGTAGCCACAGCTCCCCTGGGGCAGACTGACAGAAACGTGGCTGCCAATGTGCTCCAACGGCATCTCTGACCACTACCGAACATTCATATGCATTCATACACCAGTGGTGTCAACACTGGAGGCAAGGTAGGTGAAGAGTCTTGCCCAAGGACACAACGACAGTTGACTGGGGGGAGCAGGATTCGAACCGCCAACCTTCCGGTTATTGGACAACCTGCTCTACTTTCTTGTAATGAATGCATTGTACCTCAAGACGAGTGGATTTCCCAACTAAACTCGGTCCGAGAGCTTCACCTGTGCAATCAGATGTTGGATTACATAATACTGGTGCAGTGCCAGCTGTTGTAGGCATGCTAGAATTAGCAACGGCAGATGTCTCGGTCACAGATGATGTCTTTGATATGTGACAATGTTCTGGAGTCTTCGTAAACTCTTTTTATGCAACATTTTATTTTGGAGCTTTATTTAGGTGACATGATTTCTGAGGTCACCCTGATATAATCTGTAAGGTCTCAGAAAAAGCCCTTTAAGCTAAATACTCTCTGGGTCCCCAGAAATATAGCTACATGAAAAGTGTAAAGTAGGTTGGATTAATAGCTGGTAAGAAAAAGCAAGAACAAACACATAAAAAGACAGAGATTATTTATTAATGAGGTTATTGTTTTTGTTCTTTTTAAAGACTTTAATTCCATTATTTGTCTGTCTCTTGTTTCAATTCAGGTAATAATAGAAGGCGGTTAGACTGGAAGAGGAGATAAAAAGGAGGTGAACATAAAAGGGTGTTAACTGGATTGTAGACATCAAACAGAGTAAAGAAAAATGAGGTATGACATCAACAATAGTCTTTAACTAAAGCCAATACACCTCATTACATTTTTTTAAGAAAGGGATTCAGAGCAGCACCAAAGTTTAATGGGTTCTTCCTTGGCCCATGCTCCCCCTCTCCAAAAGGTTTCATGAAAATCCATCAGGAAGTTTTTCCTTATCTTTCTGACACAGTCATGCAAGCAACTGGCAGTGAAAGGCACAGCGCCTTGTCAGAAGAAATATGCAGCAACTTAGCTACATAGAAGTAGTTCCTGAAAGACATTGCATCATGATAATTCTCCATCCATTATCTCTCGATTTAATCTAAAAAATAAATAATGGCTAACAATTACTGCTCAGAAGTCAAAATCCCTTCTGCTCTGTGTGTTGTGTGAATACAAAATGAGCACCTGTGAAGCAACTGCATTGGGAATCCTTCTTAACTTAAATACATAATTATCAGACTTCCATTTGCTTGTCATCTGTGGGTATGCAAATGCAGTTATTGGCTGCATCATTAGGTTTTTTTTTTTGGTCATACCAGTTTTATTGAAAGAAGGTTGCAGTTTTGTTTCCTTCCACTCAGTTTTGTACTCAAACTGTCTGAGAGTGATAAGAACATCTGCATATTAATTCTTTTTCAAACCTGTTTATGTTACTGGGAACACCAGTTATCAGACAGCTCACCTGTTGAGATAAATTTCAAAATGCTTATGTAACCATTCACATTTTAAAGTTAATTCAGTCTTTGCAGCATTAAAACCTGAGATGGTGTTCTAAAGCTTATTCATTTTTCAAAAGGAGTGCATTTAAGAGGAGAACTCAATCACTGATCAATAATTAACAATCACTGCAAATGCACAATCACCGTAATGCTATTTGAGTTAAAAGCACAAGGCAAGTACCTTAAAAATAAATCAGAATTAAAGCATCACTGGGTAAGTTCAAAAACCTAATCAAAACCTTTAAAAGTCACAAAACAGATTAACCGGAATGAGGTTGAATTAGTCATCTATGGTAAAAAAAAAAAAACCTCCAAAGTATTTGAGCAATATTGATGCAGAATTAGACATAAAACTTGTGATATTCAGCACAAATATATAATCTGTGGGCACAGCAAGTGATTGCATGGTTTTTGGGCTTTGATAATTGCCTGAATTATTATCTTAATTATGTGAGCTGTGGTGTTGAAAGAGCTGGCAACACAAGTCATAATTAGGTGCTTTATGGAATGTTTTGTTCCTGATTCAGAATAAATGGATCTCCAAGATATATTTTGAACAAGCCTGTTAAAGACTCATTGATTTGAATTGGGTTTGTTGAAGTAGGAAATAATTTAAAAACTGCAGGACAGCTGCCCTCGACGACCAGAGTTTGATGTCCATGGTCTACTACGCTATTTAGTCATCCGGCCATCTTAAAGCACAGAACCAAAATATGCTGGCTAATGATTTTCACCAAGAACAAGAACTTCCCCACTGACATTAAAGACATTATGGATTTCCAAGACAAGAGGCTTAACTGTGTGGTCCTGCACTATAGGGCATTAAAAGGTGTTATTTACTGTATTTGTAGTGTATTGCAGTACCTGGATATCAGATGTTTGGAGACATAACCACATGTGATTAATCACAGGGAGCTATGAAAATACTGATTCCGGACAAGGACAACTTTACCATGTTGTGAGTACAAACTGTGCATAAACATGCTTTTATTAACTAGTTTGCCATTGTTCAGAATCACCAGTTTCATTAAATGTACATTTTGTAAAAGGACAATGTTCTACATAAAAGGTACTTTTGGTCTCATTATTGCAGTTAACCCAAAATATAGTAAGTTTTGAATCATGTGAGAACATTAGAGCATATAAGCAGAGTACGAGGATGGATGTGCAGAATTAGTTGACTGTGCATTTATATAACACCATTTTTTTTTCTAAGAAGGGTGTAATGAAAAAGTGAGTCCTCTCTTATAAGTGTTGTGTATAGTAAAGTAACCCAATCACTCCATTAGACAGAAAATTCAATACCATGGCTTGCATGGATAATATTAAAGTACATGGCTTCCATATGCATTATTAACACAATCATGTGATATACTTATCATCATGTGGCATTCAAAATGAAGTTTGAGGTAAAACTTATTATGTGTGGTCCTATGCAGTCTCAAGATAACCATTAAGGAAGAGCCTCAGAGTATCCCACTTGTATTCTACTTATCTTTTCCCACCAAATAATACTCTATGTGCCATCTGTCCTTATCTCTGTCTCACCTTATATTGGAACACTGCTGACCTCCTTATTATAGATATTGCAGCATAACTAGTGAACTCCGTTTACAGCCTTGACTTCTGTCAGTGCACCAATTATTTTCACCCTTAGGTCCTCACTGCCTTACAACCCTTGGAACCTTTGCCCTACAGCCTTTTGATATAGCCATGCAAACTTTTCCTTGCTCGTTTACTCCTCCTGAAGCAAAACCTTTATATCATCACAGTAAAATTTACTCTCTGAATCTTGGATCCAAACTCCAATCAAATGATTTCTTAACCGAACAGAGGGATGGACATTTTCCTGATGACTAAGTCAAGAAAATTAGTCAAGAAAATTAGTTGCTTTTGACTTGCTGAGTTGAGTTGATACAAGCCAAAATCTTCATAAAATAAGCTTCACTTCTATTCTAGCAAAGGTTTGTATCTCCATTGTTGGCATCTTACAACTCATGGTCATAGCCACATAAATCCAACAAGTGACTTTTGATCCTTTTGGTGTAATCACTCTCACACCCCTGACCAACGTCACTGAGCATGTTTTAAAGCCGCACAATTAAAGACTTGACAGGTTTTTGAACTTTTGCAGCCCCTAATGAAGGCATCCTGTCTCTTTTCTGAGCTCTCTCTGAGTTAAAGGGAGTCCAATGTTGCGTCTTGTCTCATCTCTAGTTGTGTCACTTTGTCTCTTTCTTCTCCTCACCTCTTCTGATAATGTCTTCTTGGGATTCTTTGCTGAAACAGCCATGGTATTGATACCCAGGACAATTGCTGGCATGTGATATGGTGCCATGCAGCTGTCAAATAGGAAATGCAGTTTCTCAACCAGGATGCTGCAGGGCACTGAAAGCCCCAGGAATGTGCATAATGAATGTCAGTGTACCATCAAAATGGTAAAGAGTTTTAAGGTTGGAAATGTATGTAGTATTGTTTAGAAGGTGGAGCATGTAACAAAATCCAAGACAGAAAAACTTAATTGATGTACATAAAAGCTATGAAAAAATGTATGAGCCCCTGCAGTGTAATCATTTCCATAGTTGGTTAGATATTGCAGAGCTGATTTCCCTAGGCATCATAAGACTTGGCAAGTTTCTTGATGCAAACTTGACCAATGTACATAACCATCATATACAAACATGACCTTTTAAGCCAGACTTAAGATCCCCTGCAACCATATCAAGTGCATTGGCTTAGAGGCAACATCTGGACCATCTGTCAACAACAGGTTGAATAAGCAATCCAGCTATCCTCAAGTTGTCATCACAACCTTAATCCATGGTCAAGGATTTTTTGACAGCTAATGTCAAAATAACAGTACATTCCCAAAGTGAGCTAATTTGCTGAATACTTTTCTCTTTAGAGCCAGGAAATGTTGTGTGCACTTGTTAGATGATCGAGCTAAAAATAAATAAATAACTGAAATATCTCTATAAGCTGAGCAGAGTTGCTTAGTGGTGTATCTGTCTTTGTAATAAATGCAAAAATGTAATATTCACATAAATTAAAGCCAAACATCAACTACTGTTCTGTTTGTCATTCAATTGGCAAAATCTCCTATTCCTCAAGATACAATTTCTTGTATTAAAAATGAAAATAATCCACTGGATGCAAATATAAAAATGCATGTATTTGCATCTGTTCAGACCAGTTAAGAAAAATTTCAAACAAATTAGGGTCGTCAGAGCGACATATGCCACAGAGGTTGGCCACCACAGCTAGAGGCTGTCTTATTGATTGCCTGTCAGATGTGGCTCTCAGGTGTGGCCATGGCAGATGGCCACAGGGCTAACTAAAGTGGCTGCTTGGCTTGTTGTGGGGTACTTTTTGTAGGGGTTGTGTTCAGTAGCTTCAGATGTACATGGATGCACAAAAGCGGTTCATCATCACAATAAAGATAATCGCTTTCAATATAATTTTTCGTATATGTCATCCGTAAGATTTTCAAACATGCTTAAAAATACATTGTTTTGTGCTGCACATTAATATGAAGTTTCTTTGATCCACAATACTTTCAGTTGAGGATCATCAAATCCTTTAAAAGGCTTGTATAAAGTGCTAGTGATGCCTCTTGGTGAGGAAAGATCAATCCAAAGGAAAGACAGTGAAACACAATACACAACTGAATCTTTATATCAATAGAGATATGTAGTTTAATAGACTTAATAATTCAAAAGCTCATCCAGAGAACAGCTGAAAATATAGAAAGGATTCCAGGAATGCTGAAGTTTAAATAGTTGATTATAGATTATACTTGTTTTGTTTGTTTCTGCAAAAATGCACAGTGCAGACACGGAAGCAAAATAATATGATTTCATATAACATCCAAAAAGATGAAAATGAAACCAATGCTGGGTTTAAAAAAGAAAAAGATATTCACTTGATTTTATAAAGGCACAAATTAGCCCACTGTGGTGCCCTTGACGTTATGAGAGATTTAACATTTGCACCTTTTAGAGAGCTGAATACAATTTCACACTAGTGTCATTATTTTAAGAAAAATGTGGACTTAGGCTATAAATGACGAATGTATTAGGCCACTAAGGTCTAATATGGAAAAGGCTTGGATTCCCCACTGCTTAAACTGCCACTTCTGAGCAGTGTGAGCTTATTTCTTTGTGTGATGCACAAAACATTTTGAAATAATACCAAGGGTGAAAGCATTTACCAGTTATTTTGTATGTATATAACAGTAAGTCATATGATCAATAGCATAAGGTTATGGGAACGTTTAGATATTTTTTTATGGAATAAAATAAAAATATTTGTTCTGATTTCTAATTGTTCATATTCAAACAAACTGCAGTGGTATATCCAATTTTGTATCACAGGTTATGTTTTACTGCAAAATTACATCAATATTACATGGCTTGTTGGTCATATTTGGGTGTTTAACAACTTGCTCCATCATAACAAAGCTGTTGGACATTGCTATGTTTATTATGCCATTTATTTTATTATGGAATGTCATGAAGTACCACTCCCACAAGTAGTATGAGAAAAGTAAACCTTATATCGTATAAGAATTTTCAAATCAGATAAGACATCAATGTCAAGTCTATTAGGTCACAAAGTCCTTAAAAGTAGGAAGGAAGGGTAGTTGGAAGGCACTGTTCAAGTTTAAAACTTTCATGATCCTGAGTGAGACATGACATCAAGATCAGGACATAGTAACACAACACTTTACTTAAACTGTTGGCACTGTTTCTGGTTGAGTTTCGACAAAAAACAAAGAAAAAAAACCTACTTTGGTATAGTTGAAAATTACCATGTTTTGAACTAATATAGTTTTTACAATCTAACAATCACCTTTATGGATACATTTTTTCAGGTTGATATGATTACATGTTAACACAACACATTATGTCTAAACTGGATTATTTTATCATTTTCTTTCAGATGTAACATCAGATAGAAAATGATCATGTTAGGGATAAAAAAAAAACATATTTTTTACAAATTGTCACTGTGGATTTCTATTATATGTTCACATGCTGTAGTTCTCATAACCAGTAGAACCTAAGACAGCATCTTCCTGCATATCACATTGGCATTTTGTTACATTTAATGCTGTTAATGTATCATTTTACCCTTATAATGAGATAGGATGTGGATAGCAGGGTTAGTAAAAGTCCTGTGCAAAGGTTGAAGACCCATTTCACAATGTTTTATACATATATTTATATTACATATATTTACATATATTTACAATACATATATTTATATATATTTATACATTTCTACTCTTTTCAAACAACAGTATTCTTTTGATTTGGTCTGTGGCCACACAAAATAACAGTACCACCCTGTAGTTCTATGTACCATGACACCAAGCTCTATGGCTATAGTTAGCCCTTTCCACCATTTTTTTCCCCTTCAAAACTAGACTTAAACATGATTAAATAGTCATTGATGAGGATGTTGGATTGGAGCTAAGTCAAGAAGATGCCTCTTCAACAGTGTAGCTGTAGAAATAAGTAGTATGTTCAATTATTATTATAAACAGACTTTTAAAGGTTTGAATTACATGGTATTTTCATTTATGCTTTATTTCTTTCCCACCAACAAAGTGGGATAAATTTCTCCTTCAGTACAAAGGAATACTCCTCCCCCAGCACATCGCTCTGCTCTGTGCTTTTATCTTGAATCAGAGCAGAGAGGAGCAAAAACAAAATCCATATGTCTCACGCATGACAAGTCAGTTAAAAAGATCCTTTCATGCTTCTCTGTTAGAAGAATCAGAACCTTTTGTAATTACACACACTGTAACAGATATTACAGGGATTAAGGTTATTGCTCATTAGTATGCCGGAAGTGGTTTCACATAAACCTGAAGCACCTGCGGTTGGGTAAACAGAAAAAAAAGTAATGTTTGTAAATGATAAATGTCATCAATGAAATACACCATTGTATTAAACTGTCACTCAACATGAGTAGAATGAGCAAACCTTCAAAAAAATGAGACAGAAATTGGCTATAAATGTGTTTACACACATCTGACCTTCAATTTACGCAACACTGAACTTGTAGTGGGCGGTTCAATACAAATGCTTTAGTTTCAGCAAAAGTCCAGCACGTCTGCTCAAGGTCAGTTGTTTTGCTAAAACCACCTCATTGACACTGATTTCCTATAACTTTCCTTTAACAACAGTCTCACCATTAGGCTAGATTTCAGAGCTGACCACCTGAAAGTTTTTTTTTCTTACATTTTCCATGAAAATATGGGCTCAGTTTACTTCTGTCAAGCAATGAAGCATCTATTACTGTACTGAAGTCTACTAAGCGCAATACAACGATGCTGCGTAGAATGAAAAGGTAAAGCACTTGTCTGAATCTGGTTAAATTGCCTCATGCCTGGAGCCATTTTTGATATATTTCTTTCTGTAAACATCTGAGGTAATAGATCTTGTGTTTCCCTGCCTTTGTTCATTCCTTCTCTATCACTTTTCAAAGGGTAGTGATTTCTCTCCATGTTTAATGTCTGATGAAATTGGTCTGAGTGTTGGTGAAAAACTCTGAAGCAATATCTTTTCCAGTTCACCCTCCACCCCTGCTGAAAATTCAATAACATCCCACTAAGTTGGATCTTTGAAACGACTACATCAGCAGGCAAAGGCTTGTGGAGGGGAAAAAAATAAAGTTGATGATGTGGAGGGGGGGCTTTACACAGTTTCCTTCATAAGCAATTATATCAGAAAAATGTGTCAGATATCATGTCAGAAGATCAAACATTGAACTCTTCACAAGGCTCCTTGCCAAACAGTTTTTTTAAGATTTTATCCTTGCTTGGTGTTTGGAGCTCTGTTTTGATTTTGCCACTTGCCTTTTTCATATAAATTTCAAAATGAAAAAGCAATATATTCTTAAGCACGTATAGTTCATTATTCAGGGTTGTGTTTTCTCCCAGGGACTTTACTGTGCCACAAGCGGTGTGATCGGCAGAGGCATAGGAAATTAAATCTCCCCTTTTCCTCCCTTTTCTCTGTCTACACTTGCCTTCCTTCCCTCTGTGTGCGTGTGCATGTGTGTCTTTTTCATGCCAAACGTTTACTCTGCTGGGCACACTTTCTGAAGTGTGAACTGAATTATAGATTTCTAATTTCATCTAAACTTGAGGCCAGTAGGCCTTTGGTGAATAGCATGGATATTTTATCACAAGTGAAAAAGTAAATAAAAATACTGTAGCTTCAGGGCTTCATGGAAAACTGTACTTTTTTTGAGAGGATGAAAGAAGGGGATTTTGACAGAAACAAAGTTTCAGTCCTTTCCTCTGAGTTTCATCCAGAAATAGGACAAGCAGGAAGACGGCGCAGTTGGTTACAATGTACAAACATCAGGTCATAGCTTATACCTGTTTCCTAAGGGTTCAGCCATTCTGCTACAAATTTACAACACAGAAGGGAAATACTGCTTTCTTATTTTTTTTAAACAGATATATTCTTGCAGGGTATAGGCTGTTTCATGACTAATTACCTTATTTTTTTTCCATTGGGAGATAAGCTTAAGGCAATTCGGTGGCAGCCAGTACTTTGCTTTAAAAAAGCTGGTGGTCCATCGGGAAAGCTCAGAACACGGTCAGACTCAGCTGCAGAGTTTTTGGATCGTTTTACTCATTTCTTTGCCTCACTGAAAACACAAAATCGCTGCCCTACATCATAAAGTTGTATTAAGAGCAGCGCGGAAAAACAAGCATTAACTTGCATATTTGTACATTGATGTTGAACATTCATCGCAGAGATGGGGACTCAAATCTGGGACTCGGACTCAAAAGACTTGAACTCGACTCAGACTTGCGATTTGAGACTCATGAATAATCTTTTATTTTTAATGGTTTTTTATTTTATTTTTTATGACTGATCTCCTTGTCTGCTGTCATTTCCCCAGTGATAACACTGACGTAATGTCACACAAACACAGGTGTGTCTGTTTGTGTGTGTTTCTATGTATCTATTTATTTACTTCCTTGAATAGATACAAATTATAAAGCAGGGATTTTACCAAGCATGTTTTCATCTGCATTGATTCATTCCAAGGCCACTAATGGAAATATTGCAGCGGTATAACACTCCCAAATGGCCAGGATGTTCTCCAAGCTGTGACACAGAGGTTACAGCCATTGGCAGGTTTATGTTCACATACCCTCATTTAATAAATAGCGGCCTTTTACAGAAACTTAAGTGTGGCGACAAGGCTAGGGTAATAGCTGGATGTTAGATAAGTTCAAAATGCTTTCCACAGGATGTTAGGGTGACTTCATAATCACCTCACTGAATACGTAATACATGGTCCTGAACCATAAAAAACTCAGTACTTTCATTGTCTTTAGGGGAAACATGCAAGTTTATTTACACAGAGAATTTATGACCCCCCCCCCCCAAACTTATAGTAGACAGATACAGTTTTTTAGCTGGAGTCAAACAGCTATGTTCAAATAGTTTTAATAATGTAACTGGTAAACAGACTCATGTCTGTACAGTCATGTTCATGTATTTTTGGACACTGACACATCAGTAGGGGCTTAAAGTGCAGACGCTCAGCTTTAATTTGAGGGTATTCACATCCAAATTGGAGGAAAAGTTTTAGAATTACAACACTTTAATATGTAGCTGCCTTTTTCCAAGGGACCAAAAGTGATTGGACAGTTAACTTTAAAGCTATTTCATGGGCTTCATAGACTATTCCCTCATACATCCATCATCAATCAAGCAGGTAAATTGATTCCAGGTGTGGCATTTGCATTTGTAATCTGTTGCTGTGAATCCACAACATGTAGTCAAAGGAGCTCTCAACGAATGTTAAACAGTCCATCGTTTGGCTGAAAAAAGGAAGAGAAGTAATGCATCACAGAGATAGTAGAAATGTTAGGGTTGACTAAATGAACAGTTTTGTACATTCTGAAAAAAAAGACCAAACTGGTAAACTTGGGAAATCAAAAAGATCTCGATGTCCATGGAAGAGAACAGAGGCAGATGTTTGCAGGGTCCTTTCCATAGTGATGAGAAACCCCTTCATATCCACCAAAGTGAAGAACACTTTTCAGAAAGTAGGTGTATCAGTATCTAAATCTACCATAAAGAGAAGACTTCATGGGGGTAAATGCAGTGGTTTCAACACAAGGTGCAAATCATTAATCAGCCTCAAGAATAAAAAGTCCAGGTTGGACTGTACCAAAAATCATCTAAAGAAACCGACTCAGTTTTGGAACAGAAATCTTCGGACAGATGAAACTTAGATCAACCAGATCAACCTGTACCAGAATGAGATCAACATTTTATTTACAATAATAAAAAGTACTTTCGAGCCCCTGAAATGTGGAAACTGCACAAAACTGGTAGCAATTCCTAAATGTTTAATAGGATTTTTTTTTTCAACCCCTTCAATTAAACCTGTGTGTCAACACTGGAGGCAAGGTAGGTTAAGTGTTTTGCCCAAGGACACAACAACAGCTGACTGGGGGGAGCAGGATTCAAACCGCCAACCTTCCGGTTATTGGACAACCTGCTCTACCACCTGAGCCAAATCCAATGCGTTGGCATGCAGAGGCCAAATTGTGAAATTGGTGTTCAACTATTTCAGGGGCCTAACTGTATATCTTAAAATGATCATATATGTATATATATAAATAAAGATAAGGGAGACTTTTCCCTAACCCATTTCATTTGTCCATTGACTTGTGGTGGAAATTTCCATCTACTCATATATGTCATGACATTTTATTCACTATATCTCATGTTTTTCTCAATACTTAT